>WIWV01000077.1:93371-129556 GCA_014839625.1 Penicillium ucsense | reverse complement strand
TTTATAAGGATTAGGGAGGGAGGGAGAAGTATATAGGACTTCGCGCTTCCTTTCGGAAGGGGTCCCTCCTCCGGGGAGGGCCGTAGAAGGCGCCTCCTTTTAAGGGTTTACTACTAGATATAGTTCGAAGAGTAAAGAAAGGTTAGTATTTTAAAGTATATCTATAGTATCTCTTAAATATCGGGTCTGTAAGGACAGTCACGGGACTATACAGGGCCGAACGGGGGTACTCACGTGAGCCATGACTCACGTGACCACCCTTCCGGGATCTCACTAGTGCTTCTCGGGGGGCTTAAATCGAGCACCTTTTAGCACCGGTTATAATAGGCCATAGATCTTTGCTTAACACGCGAGATGTATGTTTAATTACCCTTTTCTATTCCTTATAATTTTCTTTCCCTTTAAGTATAGGGACTCGCTTTATAAGGCTATTAATCGCCTTGATTATATTATAGTATTCTATTACAGCTGATTTTTAGGCGCTTTTTGCGCTTAAAATAATACGTTTTTCGCGTATAAATTAACCGAATATAGTATTATATTAATGCCGATCGTAAAGGTAATTAGATCGTGGCTTTTTGAAGGATCCTCTGCGGATTAGTGGCGTTTTTCCGACCAGTAGGAATTTCCCTTTATAGGCCGGTGCGAAGGGGCCTTAGGCCCAGATGGCTTGGCGCGGGCGCCAGAAGGGGTGCTTTGGCACCGAATGAGGTGCCTTTGCACCGAAGTTGCGTATAAAACGCGTTGAAAATATGGTTACTATACGAATTGCTGAATAGGCAGTGTAGGAAGTGTTAAAACCTCACTTTTTGCGCTAAACAGGGCTCATAACCTGATGAGATACGGCTACGGTAGGGGCAGCAGTATCGATGTGTGAGAGGGATAAAGAGTGAGATTAGTGTGGTGGAGAGATTCTATCTAAGGCGTCGGAATGTGCCAGAATCACATGACATGCAAACAAGCTCCTTAGCTAGACCTAATAATCTATCTTATAAGAACTATAATATATTTCATCTAGATTATACTATAGCTAAATAATATATTAGAATATGAAATATCTATAGGATAGGAAACTTAGCTATAAGAATTTTATCGATTTAGTTTATAATAAACCTAGGTTTATCTTCGACTTAATATAGTAGTTATAAGAATGATCCCTAAAAGGGAAATTCCAAACTACCGAATCTCTACTTCGCAGCGGTAGACCAAGGTTGATTACCTCTTATACTAGCCGCCGGATATATATCCAAGCGCGCCGGAATCTAAAATAGAGCTATATAACCCTACGATCGTAGGTCCTTAGATAGATATTACAAAAGCCCGTGACGGGCCGCCGATCAAAGCCTGAGTCCGGCCTACGGGCCTGACTTAAAGCCCGAGCCCGTCTTAGCAAAGCCTGAGCCCGGCCCGCGGGCTGCCAAGAACGGGCTCGGGCCCTAAAGCCTATACGTGAGATACGATTAGATGCACACGTGACCCCGATCGAGTAGCTATTGCCCCTCGAGTAGTTCACAGTCTTAGAAGAATCCATCTCTTTTCGTTCCGACCACTCAATAGTCTGGTCAGCAACCGAGGCATGATTATTACCAATCACGAGGTCAGGCAAGTCGCCTGACCGGATCCAAAATCTGTCATCGGGTTATCGTTTTTCCAGGTGCGGCTGTCGGGCGCTTAAACTGGAGATTGGCAGCATTCGCCTCCTTCCCCCCCAGGTTCCGCCTTTGGACATTGGACTTGAACTGTACATATCTCAAATTTCAAGCCACTCAAGTCAACAGGGCCATTGCTGTTCACGACCTTACGACCTCACGCCCTCTCTTAACAGCGACTGCCGTGCTTCCTTTCGATCTCGTGGTGTTTATTCTGGTCACAAGACCGTGCCCAGTCATTTTCACGTGTTCTATTCTTCCTTTACTTCCATAAGCCTTCCCCAACCATGTCATTCTCAAATCTCGTCTCAGACATCGCGTTTCGCGATGCCAATCCGGACGACCGTGCTTCGCAAATCTCCCTTGCCCGATCACGGACTGCGCGCTCCTATGCCAGCACCAATGCTACCAGTGTCACCAGCGTCAGCATCTCCGGCGATATTTCCAGCCAGCTTCACGCGGGATACAGTCACCCGCTCAGTCGGACATGGCAAGCCGAAAGGCAATTGACCAAGGTAGGAGAGAACATGCCCTGCGTCCCGGTCCGTGTAGTGATTCATCGCTAACAATACGACCATAGGAAATGCTCATTTACCCACTCTTCATCACCGATAACCCCGACGAGGAGACTCCGATCCCGTCCTTGCCGAACCAGTATCGCCGGGGGGTGAATCGTCTCGTGCCATTCCTGGCGCCCCTCGTGCGCAAGGGGCTTCGATCTGTCATTCTTTTCGGTGTGCCACTACATCCCGCCGCGAAAGATGCGCTCGGCACGGCAGCCGACGACCCTGCCGGCCCAGTTATCCAGGCCATCCGCCTTCTTCGCTCACGTTTCCCCCAGCTCTACATTACAACCGACGTGTGTCTGTGCGAATACACGTCGCACGGGCATTGTGGTATCCTGCGAGAAGATGGCTCTCTAGACAACGCCCAGTCTGTGGATCGTATATCCGACGTCGCCCTTGCGTATGCCGTTGCCGGCGCCCACTGTGTCGCGCCCTCCGACATGAACGATGGACGAGTACGCGCCATCAAGCTCAAATTGATCGAAGCCGGACTGGCTCATCGGGTACTACTCATGTCATATAGCGCTAAATTCAGCGGCTGCCTGTATGGGCCCTTCCGAGACGCGGCTGGCTCGTGTCCATCGTTCGGAGATCGTCGATGCTACCAACTTCCCCCAGGCGGTCGAGGTTTGGCTCGTCGAGCCATTCAAAGAGACATTGCGGAAGGTGCGGACATCATTATGGTCAAACCTGCAAGCAGCTATCTGGATATTATCCGCGATGCTAAGGACCTCGCGCAAGATATGCCCGTTGCCGCGTACCAAGTGAGTGGTGAATTTGCAATGATCCACGCAGGAGCAAAGGCAGGGGTCTTTGACTTGAAAACGATGGCCTTTGAAAGCACAGAGGGCATTCTCCGTGCGGGTGCTGGTATCGTTGTCAGCTATTTTGTCCCAGAATTCCTGGACTGGCTGTGAGACCACATGCATCGATACTCGTTGCCGCATATCTGACTTTGGGACTTCATAAGCATCTCTTTCCGCTCGTTGTCAAAAACAAATGGGGTTCACATGTTTGAGAAATTATGCTGGCGTACATAATGACAAACACCATCGAATTCCCATCATCTACATCTATCAGCAACAGAAGAAGAACCTGACGTGGGAACTCTGTTGTCCTGTCTTACCCGAACTTCCCCACTCTTGAGATTAAATGGATACCCTTAATATGATTCATTTTTGAAGCTCTATTGCTGCAATCCTCGGTGTCTGCCTCAGTGTCTGTATCTCTAGCATGATAAGGTACGCTCACGCCAATCGAAAGGCAATCGACTTTGAGTATCCGCATCGTCCGTCGAAATATGTCTTGGTTTCATAGCGAAGCGGGCGATCAGTCTCTTCACCCTGTCTTTGATGAGACCTCGCACGGCTATTTCAAAAGCAATGTTAGACAGAATTATATCACACAGTAATGACAGCCATGCCGAATCTTCTGCCAGGCATCAGGCTCGGCTATGATCACTTCAAATCGAACCAAACCACAGGCCAAGAATTAGAAGCTTTGGTGCGAGTAGAGGTGATCCTAAATATGAAGCAGAGCTACAAGACAGAGGAGTAATCCCTGAGTCGCACAAGACACAAGTTGAAGAACCAAAACAAAAAGACATACAACAGTCAGGATTCGCATGTGGTCACCCACCATACTACTAACTGACCGGCGTGTGGCTTGAGTACGGCTGAGCGGACGGGAAGCCCTATTTTCCACACCCTATGGTCGTATGTACCAAGTGGCGCGGTTTAAATTCTATATTCACTACTTCTTATCCGAACAATCTTTCGACAGAGATAATATGACTCCCCTGTCCCTCGTTTAGCATGTTCTTTGACAGGAAGAAAAGGGCCTTTTGATTAGCTGCTAGGGGATTACAGAATTTTTACATAGGTTATGTAGCTGAGATTGTGATTAGAAACTTAATGTTATATAGAAATTGTTGTACGCCAGTCTAAGAAAAGCTTTAGAAGGACTCATAAACTCTTATTCAACTGTCTGCGTGGTGTCAAGGATCTCAAGAGCTGGAGGGGAAAAAGAGAAAGAAGAAGAAGCTACAGTACATCCCAAGTTTTTGAGGTGGTGCGCGTGGTTAACGGTATCTCCCTTGGTGCGCGTAGTTAGCGGTATCTCCCCTCCGATACTGATTTCTTCTGCAGAAGAAATCCAAGTTCGCAATCCAAGTCCGCTAACTCCCGTCAACTCGTAACAGTACGCGTGGTACACGTGGTGGGTGTGTCCCTGCCCTCCGAGACTGATTTCTTCTGCAGAAGAAATCCAAGTCCGTAATCCTCTCATGTTCTCATCTCAACAGAAATTAACGGAGTTAGACTCGGTAGTCCTACTGTCTGTCCTACTGTCAAGCGCGCATAGGACATACTTGTTTGAGATGGGAAAAGCAATGACCGCTCAGTAGAGCTGAAATAACAAAAACATACAACAGCCAGGATTCGCATGTGGTCACCCACCATACTACTAACTGGCCGGCGTGTGGCTTAAGTACGGCTGAGCGGACGGGAAGCCCTGTTCTCCACACCCTGTGGTCGTATGTAATAGATAACTACCAAGAAAAATTGATCAATATGTCATACTGCAACAGGTGTGAGGTCTTTATTTTCTAGCGATCTGCTCATACGACTTGTCTATCATGCATTTAGATGCAGAATACTGATGGTTTCTCAAAGAGAATAGTGTTGCTTCAAACAAATTTTCCGAAAGCTCTTGCCACACATCATAGTTGATAGCTGCACTCCGACCAGATTGGGTAATCTCCTTCGAATGCAGTCGCGATGCGTGCATGGGTTTCGCCGCATTCAAAGTGAAATGAAGGATGAGATGTTTTCATCATAGAGATGAATTCCACTACAATGAATATATGATATTGGCGTTGATAGTAGTGTAGGGTTTAAGACTACCTCGAGGCTCGACGCAGTCGCGATACGTAACTTATCCAAAACCTGCACCTGTATCATCCCCTCCATCCCCAGAGTCCTTTCGTAGCCTATTCCCAAGCGCTGCAATATCTTCTTGGCTTTCTCGAATATTGCCATCTTTGCATATCGCTTACCAGTATTGCAGACATCTCAAAGATTAATAACCCAGACCAACCCGTATGCTTTCTCTTGACCTACAAGTCACGTTGGTGCATATCCTCTGTCTCCATTAGTCTTCCCTGGGCGTTGTAGAGAATCATAATGTGAAGGAACGTTGAAAGTGAATATATGACCTGAACCGGAGGTCTTCCTGGAGCTCGCTAATACTTCTCGGCACATTGCCTCCGTACTATTTGGTTCCTGTGGTGAGAGCAGATATTCCCGAGCTCGACTATACTCGCCAGCGTGTCCCGATCGTTTCCATCAACCTTAGTTCTTTTTCTTACCACCTACCGCTAGAGCTTGTCCGCCTTCTCCATCCAACACTGACATGAATACATTGAGACTAGGTCGTTCACACATATCAGTGTCGACAGTGGTTCTCGACGAGCTTCGCCTTACTCGTCTGTAACTCTCTAGAACCTGAATCAGAAGCTGATTCACCCTTTGCCATCGGCCCTGTTTCCGATACGTCTATGCTAGCTCAGTCATACTCGCTATAGTGTGGAGATTTTTGGTATCAAGTATGTTCTATCGAGTTTCTGTTATCAATTCGAGGTTCTCGGCATCTTGGGCCCGATTGAGCAAAGACAGACTGGCCAGGACTTCCAGTGTGAATGAGCGTTCTGATATGGCTAGGTGATATGGTCCTAGCCATATCCGTCTTCAGATTCTTAATCATTACTAACATCGCGACTTTGGGCACTTCCACGAATACTCAATCTAGGCTGGCTATGTGAGCTCGATCCCTGACGCGATACTGGGGCGTTCCTGAATGCCAAATATTCTTGACTTCCTGGAGGATACTCGAGGGACTCTTTGACTTCTTTCTCTTCTTAAGATATTCAATTCACCGTCCTGGATTGGAGGCGCCCTCTCTCGAACAGGGAAGGGGAAGAAACAAAAAAAGATAGCTGCTGGAAGCGACGCGTTTCAAAATGGGGAGATTCGTAAATCAAGGAGATAGAAATAAAGAAGAGATGAATCTTCCGGATATTCAATCATCGCCTCCCCTTGGTGTTTAGAGATTTTATCTGCGTGAGGTATTCACTAGGAAGTCCATCACACTGACTGGTCGATACGCACATCATACGGAGCCATTGTCTCCCATTGAAACATTCACTATCGATGCTAACTTCAATCTATGTGGGTATCGTAGAGCTGACTGGCTTTCACTCAAGGCACATAAATGCAATATGTGATTATCCACAGCTACATAGGTAGGTGTAGCTGTAGACTGTGTGAGAGGGATGAGGGTGAAATTGACCAGCGAGGGGGATTCTTTCTAAGATATGGACTGCGGTGAGACGGCAGTATCACATGTTATACGAACAATGTGTAAGGATGAGAGTCATTCACGACATGGTGGTTCCAGTCTGCATCCGTATTTCGGGCTCTATCATTCGTCGGCAACATGGACAAAGAAACGCTCTGGTCTAGATCATGTTCACCACTTTCGCCGCCGGCGGTGGTATCAAGTCGTAGGCGTCACTACCAGCAATTAACATTGTGGAAGAGGACTTTGTCTTTAACGAGTCAAATGGACTGTCGATAGTTTAATGACGAATGGTTGAAACAGTAGGTAGTATCTTGTAATTATTCCGTCGAGCTGCCCTGCAGCCCGGCGAGCTATCAGGGTCATTGCGTCTGATTTGATATTTCGCCGTCTTGGTCAGCTTCTTCGAAGCCACATCAACATAACTCGATCGCTCCTCCGCATGACTCTCGTGATATGACAGGAGTTGGCGGAGTTTAGTGTTTGCTTTACCAAGACGCTGGAGCAGCCTACTCTCTCACGAATCTTCTTGGGGCCATACCTACAGGAGTATTACTGCGTGCATCTGGGCTCAAACGCAGCACGCAAATCCCCCTTAAAAAAACAAACTCCGAGATGAGGTTGATAAGAAGATTCTCATTCCACTCGAGGAAGACTTGGGCTCTACTGTGGCGAAAGTGCTATAGAGAATTATACTGGATATTGATATTACGCAGTAATGCGAGATAAGCTCGACGGCGAGACAAAATTTCTTCGTATCCCTACATAGACAAATACTACATTTATCATCCCGTTTTTTGCTTTGACGTAATCATGGATTTTCTCGGGTATTGTCCCATCTCGTGATGTCCAGAATAAGTCTAATTTTTCGTCCGGCGTAAGTTGTGCGGGCCGGGCCGGTGCAGCACTGGCGATATAGGAGCTATTGATGGAGTTTCCTCCCTCGGGCTTGTGTGGTCTGCGTGGTCAGGCTGCCTAGCCTAGTCTAGTCTAGTGTTGAGAGGCTTGGAGGTTGTCCCCTGCGTGGGCAGGTTTTCCCTCCTTCCTCTCCCCAACCAGTTCCGATCTCGTGCTGCTTCCTGTGCCTTTGGACCGTTGTAGGGCTCTCAGTTATCCTTACCCGACTTCTATTCCTGGTTGGGCGAGAGGGAACCTGGCTAATTGATCTGCATATTGAAAACGCTCGTCAAGCAAATTCAAGATACCCAGCGTAGGAAAGCTGACAAATCTCGACCTCCAGAGGACACCAGCCCTAATCACAGTCGGCAAGAAAAGGAGTAGTGGTCCAAGTAAGCAGTTTCATGAAGAGACGCTATTACAGCGTTGACATCTGGAAGATGATCTGAGATCAGCTTGGTCGGTGACAGATCTAGGCAGTGGCTACCTATTCTCAACGTACTTTTAACCAATTTCACAGCGCTACAATTCAGGCTCGCCGTGGTACCTATATCATCGTGGCTCGAACTAGTTGAGTCTTCGCTTCCATGGTGTTTCTTCATGATCTTGTTATCATCGTAGGCTGAGGCGACAATCATGCCGTTCTGCCAAATTGTTGCATGAAAGGCGCATAAATCGAACTTCGTCTAGACTTCGTGACGCTAGCTCCTGCGAGAAACTTCGTTTGCCGAACAATTTAAGCTTAATGATTATGGAAAAGGTGGATCCCTCCCACTCACCTTGCCCTGCACACAATACTGAGTACTGCCAAAGTAAATTCTAGATGAGCCTGGTAAATTCCCGCTTCCTCAGTATCACAAGATTAAAAATTCAAACCAGTAGAAAAATTCAAAAGTGATAGAACTTCAAAAACATACAACAGTCAGGATTCGCATGTGGTCACCCACCATACTACTAACTGACCGGCGTGTGGCTTGAGTACGGCTGAGCGGACGGGAAGCCCTATTTTCCACACCCTGTGGTCGTATGTGCTTGAAATGAGCCGGTAATTGTATGTATTCATCAGGAACAAGCGTTTGAGGTTTACGAGTCAGACGTCTCATGTCCTTTCGATGTAGAGGGACGCAGACAGTGACAGAAGTGAGTGCGCATCGCGAGATAATAACTTTCCGCTTTCGCAGATTCGTTTCAGCAGATTCGTTTCAATACGATGAGAGATAAGAACAGGACTTCTTGGGTGACCAGATTAGTTGCGCCAGTCAAAGTGAATCATAAAGTACATAGCGATGCGGCGATGGAGGGAATATGATGAAGAAAGAATATGAAACTTCATGTATGACAGTAAGAGCGGAAGGAGACAGAGGACGGCAATCACAAACGAAAAAGGGGTATTCACATATAACTGGGTTTATATCCTTGGAAACCATAAGCCACTATATCGGTCTTGACCACCTCGCCCGGTGCAACGTACGCCCCTCGATTCAAATGGACGCCTGGGTAGATGATACAACCGGCGCCTAAATAACAATCTTCATCGATGATCACAGGCCGGCCTTGATACCGACTCTGAGACCCCTTTCGCTCTTGCATGCTCGAATGAGCCATCGAGCTCAACAATGTCACATTGGGACCAATCCAACTGTGTGCGCCGATGCTGATCCCGCAATCGTCGACGAAGGAACAGTTTTGGTGGATCATTACATCTTCTCCAATTTGTATGTTATACCCATAGTGGCAGTTGAACGGCGACTCCACGACCGCACCCTGGCCGATGGACCCCATGGCAAAAGGTGCCGCAGAACTGGTTGGCGAATTCGCCGCGGAACTCGGTGAAGGCACCAGAATCTCCTTTAAAAGCCGATTTTGTTCTTTGGAGCTCAAACCAAAGTGAGGATTGCAGGCATTGTTGAATCGCCAAAGTGCACGCTTGCATCGGTCCCGCTCCTCCACCAGCTGAAGATCGAACGGGCGGTACAAGTCACCTCGCATCATCTTGTCCTTTTCCGTTTCTTCCGAAGCCATCGCGCGCGCTGACAATTGATGCTCAATTTTCAAAGCCATTCGCGCTTGAGTTTGCGGGCTGCTGGACTCCATTGACGAAGGAGGCATGGATGTGGGCACTGACGCGGGCGCGGGGGCCGGCGGCATGGGACGCGGCTGTTCAGGGGTGGTTGTGTGGAAGAGGGGCATACTGCTCGGTTTGGATGAAGGTGGAGGTGGTGGAGGAGCATGTGTGAATTCCCGGATTGGTGGCACCATGGGATAATCGGGCTTTGAGTGGGATTCGCGTGGGTGCAGCTCATGGATGGGTGCCACCTCCCGATAGTCGGGCTTGGGGAGATGTTCTGGAGGAGGGTAGGCGGGATGACCGGGGCCTGACCAAGCGCGCTTCGACCAAGAAGACGACGATGAGGAAGTTGGCACTGCGTGCGTGGGGACGGGGTTGGAAGGGTTGTTGGATGGGCTGCTGCTATACGTTGGGGCGACACGGTCATTATCTTCGACCAAAGGTCTCATCTTGCGAGAATCGAGATGGTCCGGCAGGCCCGGATTTGGCCGCTCCGTGTGCCCGCTTGGTTCGGGGAGGTATTGTCCACCGAGCTCTGAATATCCCTCCTTTGATTGGAGAGGGACTGGTGTCTTGGTTGTCGATGGCTTCTGCCACGTGCTTCGCGAGGTGTAACCCTCACACAAGAAGCCACCACGAATGCAGTTATTACCTGCAGGGAGAGAAAAAGTCAGTACAAGTGACGGCACTCAGGATTTTGAAATAGAATGTCGAAAGACCCTCACGATCTCTACACAAACACACGGTGAGAAGGCCCTCTGCCCAAACAGCGCAGACGAGCCCACAGACGATTGCACTGGTGTCATATAAATTTGATCCAAATCACTTGCGATGAGATGAACGAAAAAGTGGAGGCTGAAGGGGGAATTCCACTCACACGCTGGATGTTGTTCATCACATTTCTTCTTGCGGCGTCGACAGGTCATGCACCCCGTCTTGGTGCGATTGCTGAAGACGCGCTTTCGCTTGGGTGCGACCTGACCCGAATTCGTGCCCCGGTCGGACAGGTAGCTCGGCGACGAGGCGGACTGGCCACTCGAGGGAAGGGGGCCTGATCGATCATTTGCTCCGTTGCGGGATGGCTCTGAGGCCTGTACGTCGCGTTGCAGGGCGTCTGCCAAATGCGCATCTGAGGGATCCATCTGCTGGGCCCGTTGGGCCTGTGTGATCAGATGGGAATCGTAGTCCGGCCAGGGCCCCGTGGATGGAGGCTGTGATGTTTCGTTGGTATCCGATCTATGACCGGATGCTGCAACCGCATTGACGGAGTCCATGTCCGACGAGACTGATCCTGGTCCGTTGCCGTTTCCATTGGTATGGAGGGAAGACACCTCATCGGCGTGGGTAGGAGTTCCTCGATTCACGTGCAGCGTTGGCTGCTGCTGCTGCTGCTGTGGCTCTTGCTGATTGTGTTGGTGATGGTAGTGGTGTAGGTGATGGTGAGGCTGTTGATGGAGATGTTGAGAAGATTCAGGATGAGAATGAGGATGAGGGTGAGGATGGGAGGAAGAGTGAGAATGATAGCTCAGCTCGACGGGCGGTCGAGCTTCCTGGTCGCCGGACCCTGATCGTTTACGCTTGTGCTTGTTCGGTCCGGATGGTGAAGTCCGTTGCGAAGGAGCACCTGGCATCTCGTGCCGCAGACCTGGCCCGTCGCGCGACAGCTCCGCGTGCTCGCTGGAGGATGCGACGGTCGGCGTGGACATGCGATCGGGCTGGTTCATGGACATGGACGGTAGGGTATTTGGGCCCACGGACCCCGCCGATGGCGCCGGATCCCTGCCATTGACAGCCGTGAAACGTGATGGGCTGTGATCCGGTCGCGAGTCTGGTCCAGCGTCATGGTTACTCATTACGGGACCGGTCGCGATGGCAGTCATCACTTCGGTCGGGGTCGCAGGATAACGTGGTGTGTCGGCGGGTATCTTCCCCCCACGGGAGACTCTGGAACAATACTGGGGACCAGCAATCTTGAACCCGGCAAATGGTGAGCTTCCCGCTGCACATTCACTTTCGGACACGGTCTTTGATGGCACCACAAGTGCAACGACAAGAAAGTGCCGACCCAAAGCACGAGAGGCAGATGGAAAAAGTGGGAATCCACAAAGGATTGCCGCTTCTCATAGACGACGACAACACACACGTGGGGTCAGAGTCGACGATCGGAGAGTACGAGAGCGGACAAATAAGGTCTCCGACTAAAAGAAATATCAAGAAAGATTATTGATCACGGACCTTGTCTGGCCAGTCCGTTTTCTCTAATCATGCGGGACGGAGAAGGAGGGGGGTGGTCCTGCAGGGGTGGTCCCGACTACTCACAGTCCCAGGTGGCAGGCGCAGCCCCCAGTCCAGAGTATCAGCCGCAGATGGGGAAATTTCGGGGAGGGAGGATGCCTGAGCGACGCAAGAGTCGAGACGCGCGGAAAGTTGCCGAGGCGGATAGCAGTGGGAGAGGGCGAAAGCGCGCTGCGGAAGGGGAGTGCCGCGCCGTAATCGATGTTCAGAGCCCGTGGGCGTACACCTCACAACAACCACACGAATTCAAGTTTGGCGATCCGTGATGTGAGTCAAAGTGAGCTTTGAGGAACAACGGAGAGTGGTGTCACACAGTGCAATCCAGACAAGTCTCGTGGGGAGGGAGTAGCCCAGATGTGCTGCTGATGGTGGGAGCAGCTTCGTTTGGAGATGGAGGGATCGCGGTAACCTCGCCTGAAGGTGGGGCCCGTTGAGGAATCGCTGGCAAGACGGGAAGCGCTGCCTGATGCAGCAAACAGCGCCTGCAACGGAATCGACGGGGTGGACCAGATTGGAAGTGATCGGGTCACGACAATGATAAGATGATAAGCGCAGAGAGGGGGTGTCTTTGGGCTCTCAACCTCGATGGTCACAGATCACTTCTCCGGAGTCGAGGAACTGAAAAAAGTAGACCGACCCCGAATTGGACAATGGATGGAGGACAAAGAATGAGCCCGGCAGGGCGATTCAGCCAGACAAGATGAGGACTTGACCTCGCCAGAGAAGAAGCGTCGAGGTGACGGAACGTGATGCAGGTGATGCAAGAGGACGCAGGTGACGCAGAGAGAATGACTCGAACAGAGCTGAATACTCTCGATTGCAGCGCACTCCCCAAGAGAAAAACAAAAAGGGTAAATTGAATTTCTGCAAGGAAGTGTGAACGTGTATGTGGAAAGGTGGGTGGGTGGGTGCAGGTATGAGAAAGGACCCGAAAGATACGAGTGGGCGTGTGAGAGGCAAAAGGTAGAAGAATTGGAAAAGAAGAAGAATGGTGGGATTGAGGAAAAGGAAGAGACGGACAGGGAAGAGAGTAGGGGGGCGAGGGCGAGAGAGAGAGAGAGAGAATGCGTGTGTGTGTGTGAGAGAGAGAGTGAGAAACGATGGAAACTCTCGCTCAATGAGTGGGCAGTAATGACCAGGAGATCATCATCCGCTTCGAGAAGATCGAGATGCGGAGCGGTTCAGGTCCTTGAAGAGTCCAGAGGCCAAACGGTTTACGCTGACTCCTTGCGGTCCGGAGGCAGCGATCAAAACGAAGTATACTCGCTTGAAGTCTTCGAGTGGTCTTCTTTTCCTCGCTGCACGAGACTTGATCCCTGGCCCACTGGCCATCAATCGGACCTGCAGGATGGGCGGGACCTGTGAAAAGCCTCTTTGTAATCATGATACTTTGAAGTTTCTACCAGAAGAATCCTCGATACAGTACTCGATAACGATGTGTCTATGACTCTATGTATCCGTCCCGGTGGCTCGACGATGGATGGTTTTGTCACCGACGGTATTTTGGGCTGGTCAAGGGACCAGGGCAGCGAGGTGCAGGTCGCAGTCCGTGACAAAGTCGGTCTTTTGTCGTGTAGTAGGCAATGATATCGGTTCGAGATGATGCGACTAGTGCGTTCTCTTGACTACCTCACCTGAGTAGTGGTGCAAGGTCACATCACGGTGTTGTGTACAACTCAATGACCCGTTGGTACTAAGTCTGCACGAAGGAAGCTCCCCTCAATCGAGCTTCTGACAAGCTTCACGTTTTCGACTGTACCTCGAGAGACTTACCCAACGTGGACGGTTGCCCTTCTCTTCAGCGACGGTGAGATCGGGATATGGTTTGTTTTAAATTCCATCATCACGACGATAATCATCTCCCGCGGTGACACTCTTCTTTTAATCCAGTCCTCACTCTCGAGCGACTTTACTCCAAACGCTCCTCCGAGTCAAAGTGTCGGCATGACAATTTAAGTAATGGTCAGAAGGAACGATCTCTCAATCACCAAATTACCACACTCGGAGTCTCATGAAATCACCTCGTTTGCACTTTGCAGCCGCTCTTCCTGTTTCTCCCCCCGCTCGGAAACACTCGTCGCGTTAAGGCGCATCTTCCGCATAATTGACGCACCTGCCACCAACACCACCACCTCCTCCTCCACTTCGTCGAGACCAGGAAATGGACTGGACCTCCTTCGGCCGCACCCACAGAATCAACCGAGAAAAGGGCGCGTCCAGTTAGCGCGCGATCGGCACGGCTGGCGTCCCCGCGGCCGCCAATCGGATGAATAAAGCGCGCCCGTCTGGAACTCGCGCGGGTCTGAGACATGCGCTCTCTGGAGGACTGAATGTACCCTCGGTCACTCTAGGTACCACCGTGGGACCAGCGAATGCATGCCCTCTGGGAGGCTCGGAGGGAGACTACTACAGTACGACTACCAGTACGACTACCTCGTGAAAGTGAGCCGTGACGGTTTTCCTTTCCGACCTTGAAGTTCATAGAGAAGTGCACAGTGCACAGTGCAGACATGGGTCCTGTTCGTCGACCCATTCAAAGGGTTTGACGAGGTCATTTTCTCTCTTTTCAGGATCGGTCTCTTCCAGGATCAGGTCCCGGGAAAAGGACAAAAAGGCGAGGACGCTTAATGCCGGGGTAAAGGCATTCACCCTCCGTTCCTCGCAGGCTCACACCTCAAGACGGTGACCGATCTTTCCAGCAAGGTGGAACAATCCGCGATGGTTGCGCTAGCGATTGTCACAGGCTCCTACTAGCCGTCCTCGACTCCCGGGAGAGTCCATCGTTGCAACTGGTTCGATTGTCGCACTACTACCTGAGTACCATACACTTCAACAGTCTGCGAGTATACACTACCTATACAGTTATACACTTAAAGTGGACGCTGTTGACTGTACAGTGTTCTACTATACTGAATACTCTGCAGATCTGCTCTGTCCGGCTGTACGGCCATTCTTTCCCGCCAGGCTCCCCTTTTTCTTTTTGGTCCATTTTCTCTCAAGTCGCGCCGCGCCGGTGGGGCGTGACGCGGACAGTGGCGCCGCGCGGGTTGGGCGGTTATGCATCGCTTATCAGCTGGCTCTTCTCCCCAAAGGGTCTCGGGCTCTCGAGCCTCTCTTGCGTCGGACTCTCAGGCCCTCTCCTGATCAAGATCCCAGTTTCGGGAGACCTGTGTGATGTGTGACGCACAATTTGACCAAGGCAGATCGGGTAGACTCGTCTGGGACTGCATCGTAGTCGGTCTTTGAGTTACCCCCCCAAGAGAATGCGCTTCCTGCGCAAAGGGCGCACTACTGTACAAGGGGGACAATTTCCAGTGTCCTGACTATTTCCTCTCCGTGCCGGTCCAACCAGTCATGGTCCCGCGCGCTTCCCCCCCCAAAGCGCCCTCGGCGGATCTACCCTCCCTTCAACCGTGGTTCCCTGGGAGGAGTCGATCCGTCCATGTAACCCCAACCCTCAGACCACCACACGTTACCAGCGCTGGTTTTCACCGTGCTGTAGTGACTCGTGAGTAGTCAACTACCTAATCCTGCCCAGAGTTCAGTACTTACTTTGGCCCCCCTGTCCTCGACCTCATTCCTTGGTCCTCTGCTGCATGAATTAGTGGCTCCGTTGATCTTCTGCATCACGGCGATGCATCTCTTTACGGTAGGTCAATATCACACTTGTGTGGCCAAGGGGGGGTCCTTTATGGTGAGCCCGTCACCCCGTGAAACTTTTTCGTCCTGAACCCCTCTCTCTCTGTTTCTCACACACAAGACGCTCATCAGAGGAAACACCGAATGGTCACGTCACATTCTCGTTCTCGCCAGATTCGTGGTGACCACTGACCACTGACCACTGACTACTGACTAGTCACTGACTCACTAGTAGGTACTAGGCATTATGCCACCTGCATAGGACCCGAGTCCTTCAGAAGCACTCCGAGGGAGATACTTGAAGCTCCAACCGTACCTCTGCGCAGCAGGACGGCCTCTCTCTCCCCGGTCTCGGGATCATCCTGGATGATCGCCCCATTCCACCCGTGATGTGCGCGACGTTGCGTCAATCCCGTTTGTCTCATCTGGCAAGGAACCCATACACAACGCAACCTCTCGGGCGAGAAAGTCCCTCTCACTCTCCAGAGTCAAAGAGTGTAAAACTGTCGACTGATGCAGTAGCGTGTTTGTAGATTAGCGTACTCGGTCCACTGACTACACTGTGTCACCCGCATGGCCCTTTTGTGCTTTCCCACCACGCTATTCTCAGTATCCACTATCCACCATCAACCCTTGTTCCTAACCTCCTACACCATCCTACACTATCCTAGTCCGACTCCTAACTAATCAACAACCCCACCCCCCCCCCGGCCCGTGGTCAAGGCTAAAAGTGAAAGTTCATCCTTTCTTGCCATTGTGCGTCGTCAAGACTCGACGGCGACGGGATCCACAATTCGCCCCGAATGTTGATGGTCTCTGTCACTCTGGTCCGAGTCCATTTTGTGTTCGTTTCATGGAATTTCGTTTGTAGTTTGACTGTCGTGGAACCGTTAGATCGCAGATCTCAGTCGGAAACACAGACCCGATCCGTTTCTGTGTTGTGGTGGGTTGGTTGATAAGAGAGCTCACTATGACTACTGGAAGACTGCGTAGATTCAAGGTTCGCATTTACACTTCCAATTACAATGCAGCCATGAACATGATTGAATGGATCAGTACTGAAGTAGATTTCGATTATCCTGCGATCAGTCCTAGCAGTATGCTGCTTGATTGCCACTCGTGCATCGATAGTGCTTCTCCCAAATTGACACAATCTACCATTTCATACTAGCATTCTCCAACTAACTTTGACGCAGCACTGTACAGTGTACAGTGTACACTGAACACTCACATCACTCCAACGGTCCAACCGCTGTCCCCCGTCCATTACCCCCGGGCAAAGTCAAGTCCTGGCGTCGGGTTGCATCCTGATCCAAGACGGACGGGTACGGGATCCGTTCCACTTTCTTTCTCCGTGGCGCCCCACTTGCGCTGGCCCTCCTCTGATGGAGGAAGATCGCTGAAGACGACGGGGTATTTAGTAGTATTTACTATTTACTATTTACTCCAGTCGAAGAAAACGGTGAGGCACGTCACAAGGTCCATGATCCATGATCCATGATCCATGATCCATGATCCATGGGTCACGGCCAAGACGAGGCGCGGGACATTGGGGGAATTGACAACGCTGAACTGCAATCTCGAGTCATGCAGTGATCGAATGTGTGAATGTCCTCGAGCACCGCAGGCCAGGACAACCGGGAGAGCGAGGACAACAAGTAGTCAGCAACAACACAGCAGACGGAAAATAGATAAACTGCGAAACTAGAGCTCTTGCATAAAGGCGTCAAGAACAACAACGCCAAAAAAAAAAAAAAACGAAAAGAAGGAAAGAAAAAAAGAAAAAGAAAAATCAAAAGAAAGAAAGCCCTTTGAGCAAATTATTACACTTTACAGTTATGCGCCCACCCCCTCATCAGAAGGAGGAAGCCCCAAAAAGTAAATAATTCCATCATACCGCCAGGCTGGATCGGCAGTTCATTTCGGAATGTCCCCAATACCCTGGATGCGCTCGGCTTTCTTATTTGGTAGGAGTCACGCCCCAGGCAGGAGGAGCAGTGAGAGCCTGCAGGAGGGTGGAGACCCCAGGATCAGGAAGTGTTCCACTAGCGAAAGGGCAAACGGTCGAGGATGACTGGCCCAAGACGGACCTGCGCGGTGTCGAGGTGTCGGGTGTACCTCGATGTACTCGTTGTACAGGGGAGAAATGCTGCAGGTGGTGGGGGCCCTTGGCTACACTAACTCGGTGGGCCTAGACCACGAGACTATGACTACTGCAGTTAGTGTAGACTGTAGTATGATTATTCAACACCAAGTTGAACTCCAACACACTCTGGCTCAGTGACTACGGTAGCTACTGGAGGAGTTGAACTGTGAACACTCAGGTAGACTATAGAGATCTGGTCCACCCAACAGTAAATACTGTTGGTTCTAGGTGGCAGGTGGTAACTTCCAAACGGGCACTGCCACCTTTCCTCCCCGGCCCTCGATAAGTTGACAAGTTCGACGCAGATGCATAAAGCAAGAGGGAGAAAGGACTTGCGCGCGCTGCGATGATTCCAGTTCTGTCATGTTGCGACGGCTGTAGGGGACTCGGGGTCATTCTGAATCATCGCAGTCGTGTACTCGTGTAGCCCAGGATTGTTAGTTACCTAGAATCAGTAGTATTTACCAACAAGTCGGCGAGTCGAGTCTGTTCAGTCGGATGACTTTACTTAGCTTGCAGGCAAGACATACGGCACTTAAGTAGTAAACTGATTCATCACTCACTGAGTGAGGTATACTCATTACATTACTGCCAAGTTAACAATCGCGCTCTCTCTCTCTTTCTCTCCCCCCCCCCTCCCTCTATCTCTTTTCATCCATCTCTCCAACTTCCAACTTCCAACCTCTGATCAATTTCTCCGCCCTACTAGATATATCTGTCTCCAGTTCACCAATTGACACACCCTCGTGGGAATTTGCGGGCATTTGCACAAATGAGGACAGTGTGTCTATCATAACTAGCAGACCATTCGGTGCCCAGGACTTTCATCCTCTCATATTCACGGTGATTGTGTCTCAAAACACTGCACTTCCTAGGTCCCAGGCGGAAAAGTCGAGATGCTCATTGTACAGTGCAAAGCAATTACGCTCCTCTATGCAGATTGCAAGACGGTCGCCCGCCCGGGACCAGGCACACGCAATTCACGAGTTGATGGACCAACTCCAAGCACGAGACGGCAGTTGCAGTAATCCTTCGGCGAAGGCATTGAGACTAAATGACTGCTTACCCGATGAGGTTGAATGAGTCACATACCTCAAGATCGACCAGATCAGCCCTACCGATCATTCTCATTACAAAGAAGTCGTCGCTCATCCCGCTTGCCCTGCTCCTACTGTCCCTGTTAGACGACCTCATCTCTCTACGAGGTCACGGGATTCACTTGGTCATGTGACAAGTCGAGCTGACTCAGCTCTTTGGGTCCCGCCTGCCCTGACGTGAGGGCGGCCCCTCGACCTCAGCCCGCTCTCAATTGCTTAGTAGGTCGCCTGGGCCGGTTAAAGTAGGCGCCTGCTCGGCGGATGAGCATTTGCCCTGCGGGTACCGCAGGACTGTGGTCCACTGTTCACCGCTTACCAGCCGCCCGTTCCCAGACTCTTCCGCTCTGTGAGTGGCCATGCAGGGCGCCTCACGCCTCACGCCTCACTATGGATACGAGGAACTCTGGGCAGTGGGCACAGTATGGCCTTCGGTCGATGTTGGCTACGATCGGAGGAATGCATGGTTTCCAAGGTCTGGTACTTAGTATTACTAGGGAGCTATCGACTAGCTGCTGCCACCATGACTCGCATCGAACCTCTGTCACTGACAAATCACTGCTGTATTACTGGGAAAAGCTAGTCGCAGTAGGCTCGCTGTGAGCTATGCCAGCCGAGGCAAGGCAGTAAAGCCATACCACTACTACCACTGCTACTCCTGGTACTCAGTAGAGTCAGTACTGAGTGAGTAGTAGTGAGTGTGTCTACTGTCTAGTGTCTACTGTCTACAACTGTCTACCCGGTCGGGCTGGCCAGTTCTTAGTCTTACAAGCTCACAAGCCCAAAGTCAACTTCTCCCGCTCAGCTTGACGCGCCTTCACCGCCAGTACAAAAAGTGTTTGTGGTCTTCGAAGCACTTCCAGAACCTTTTTCCACGAGAGCTGCCCCTCTCTTTTCCTGCACAATCCACAAAGCGATCCGCTGCTAGTCTCTCACTCGATCGCGATCTCCGGTCTGGTCTTAAGCTTCTGTACGTAGAATCTCTTCTCCATCATTGAACTCGCGGTGCCTCCGACACCCGTGGCTCGACGTCCCAGTCCCAGTCCCGGTCGCGGTTGGCGGTTGGCGGTTGGCAATCGCGATTGCGATTGCTTAGGTGAGGGTTCCCCTAAAGTAGTGGGCGGTCAAGTGGTGAAGACCGAAGAGAGACAGCGAGAGCTCAGGTGTTTGGGCTCACCCAAGGACCCCTCCACTTCGTTCCCTTTCGCGGTGCCCCACCAGTCGACAAGCAACCCCATCAATCGAACCTTCCAACCTCTGTTTGGCCACTTGCTCTTCACTAACCCTCACATCCTCATCGCGCTGATCCTTTTAGTGTCGCTTTGAAGTTTGCTCAATTCTCGACTCGCACCGTCCACCACCTGGAATCGCTTTCCCCCTCCCAGCTTTCTGGACTGACCCCTCTCTTCGCCCTCTGGCTCGGGTTCCAATCCTGTCATTTCACTACGCCTCGGTGACGGCCACTCCGTGACGGCGAAAGCGCCAATCTCTGCGCCGGCATGTCGGTTTCAGTACAAGAGTTGGACAACACTGTCCGCGCCTTTTATGAAGGCAAAGGCGATGTGGTACGTCATGTCTTCCACCGCTCCCTCCTAACCTACTTCTTGTGAAAGCAGACGTCGCTCTTTGTTGGTCAATGACGAATTCGAAGCTCACGGCTTTCAAAACAGCAAAAACAAGCTCAGCAGACCTTGACTGAGGTAAGCTTTCCCCCCCCCGGTCTCCTTCTTCCTCTGCCCCTCTCCCACGAACATCACGATGCGACAAGTGCTCATGTTTCGGGATCCCCGGTCCATGATCTGTGGCTCACTTCTATCTCATTCCTAGTTCAAACAAAATCCCGATGCTTGGGTCACGGTGGGCAATATCCTCCAGGAGGCAACATACCCCCAAACAAAATGTGAGTTGGATGCGAAGTGAGCTTGCTCAATGGGATGACCACTTACCGTGATCCCCCGTTGATTCCATAAGGAAGCTTGTGCTAATGAATTTCCTTTTTTCCCCGAATGTCTAGACATCGCTCTGCAAGTTCTCGACGATGTGATCATGACCCGGTGGAAGGTCTTGCCCCGAGACCAATGTCAAGGTAAGTTCCGTGTGACAACCGTCATCGCCACTTGCCGTGGTCTCTCCTGTTTCTTCCTCCTGTGTTGTAACGGCAACGGCAATTCTGACGGTGGATCCGCGACTGTCCTCTAGGCATCCGAAACTTCATTGTCAATTTCATCATCGAAAGCTCCGGGTCCGAAGAAAAACTCCACTCCGAACGCACATTCTTGAACAAACTCAACCTCGTCTTGGTTTCAATCCTGAAGCAGGAATGGCCGCACAATTGGCCAACCTTTATCAACGAGATTGTCTCCTCGTGCCATGCGAGCTTGTCCATCTGCGAGAACAACATGGCCATTCTCCGTCTGCTGTCGGAGGAGGTCTTTGACTTTTCACAGGACCAGATGACGTCCGTCAAGGCTCGCAATCTCAAGACTTCCATGACCCAGGAATTTGCCTCGATCTTCCAGCTGTGCTCCGAAGTCCTCAGTACCGCCACCCAGCCCAGTCTCGTCAAGGCAACCCTCGAGACCCTGCTCCGTTTCCTGAACTGGATTCCCTTGGGCTACATTTTCGAAACGCCCATCATCAACACACTCCTCACTCGGTTCTTGGACGTGCCGGACTTCCGAAATCTGACCCTCAAGTGTCTTACGGAGATTGGTGGCCTGCAAATCGGTGCACCATACAATTATGACGAAAGACTGGTGCACATGTTCACTGAGACCCTGACGACCGTCTCCAATGTGATTCCTCTGTCGCTAGATCTGAAGGAGACTTACGCTCGAAGCAACTCTCGCGACCAGGAATTTGTTGCCAATTTGGCCCTGTTCCTCTCTAGTTTCTTCAGTGCCCACCTGGATGTAAGTGTCAAGTATGGGTAGACAACTCATTGATCACATCGATCAGCCGTCGCACGATTATTTTTTTCTTCAATCTGTCATTTCCGAGGTTGTATGCTGACGGGACCGTTTTGCTCCCCCCCCCCCGAACAGCTCATCGAGAAGTTGCCCAATCAAGATTTCCTCACGCATGCCCACTTTTACCTGATCCGAATCAGTCAGATCGATGACCGTGAGGTGTTCAAGATTTGCCTGGATTACTGGACTCGCCTGGTCCAGGAGCTCTACGAGGAGATGCAGCAGTTGCCCATTACCGACATGAACCCGCTCGTGACGATGGGCGTGAGCGGTATGTCCAATGGCGGCGCCCCTCACCCCAGTGCGCTTGCCAATTACCCCCTTCGCAAGCACAAGTATGAGACTGTGCTTTCGAACTTGCGCACGGTCATGATCGAGAAGATGGTTCGTCCTGAGGAGGTATTGATCGTGGAGAATGAGGAGGGCGAGATCGTTCGCGAATTCGTCAAGGAGAGTGACACCATTCAGCTGTACAAGACCATCCGTGAATGTCTTGTCTATCTCACTCACTTGGACGTAGTGGACACCGAGACCATCATGATCGACAAGCTGGCTAAGCAGGTGGACGGAACCGAGTGGTCTTGGGCCAATTGCAACACCCTTTGCTGGGCCATTGGCTCTATTTCTGGCGCCATGAATGAGGACACGGAAAAGCGGTTCCTGGTCACGGTCATCAAGGATCTGCTCGGTCTGACGGAACAGAAGCGTGGCAAAGACAACAAGGCGGTCGTGGCCAGTAACATCATGTACATTGTCGGCCAGTACCCGCGATTCTTGAAGGCTCACTGGAAGTTCCTCAAGACCGTCGTCAACAAGCTCTTCGAGTTCATGCACGAAACCCACGAGGGCGTTCAGGACATGGCGTGCGATACCTTCATCAAGATTGCCAACAAGTGCCGGCGACACTTTGTCGCGCTGCAGCCCGGTGAGAATGAGCCCTTCATCGAGGAGATTGTGCGCAACATGCGGAAAATCACCATGGACTTGTCGCCTCAGCAAATTCACACTTTCTACGAGGCGTGTGGCTACATGATCTCGGCGCAAGGTCAAAAGGGTCTCCAGGACCGGCTGATCGAGAATTTGATGGCGTTGCCCAACTCGGCCTGGGATCAGATCATCGCAGAGGCCAATCTCAACGCTGCCATTCTCCAGGATGGCAACACCATCAAGATCATTGGCAACATTATGAAGACCAACGTTGCGGCTTGCTCATCCATTGGCACCTACTTCTACTCCCAGATTGGCCGCATCTACCTCGACATGTTGAACATGTACCGCGCTGCTAGCCAGCTGATTAACGATGCGGTGGCAAATGATGGTACGTGTTATTGTATTTGGGTCTCATCTGACAATCACCCCATCTTGTTTTTCTGGTTCATAATTTCATGGAGTTATACTGACAAGATTCGTGACTACCATTAGGCACGATCGCGCCGAAGACTCCCAAAGTGCGCGGTCTTCGCACAATCAAGAAGGAGATCCTGAAGTTGATCGACACCTATGTGGAGAAGTCCGACGATGTTGACATGGTCAACACGAATATGGTCCCACCCCTTCTCGAGGCGGTTCTGATCGATTACAACCGTAATGTGCCTGATGCACGAGAGGCTGAGGTGCTACACGTGATGACGACCATCGTGCACAAGCTTCACGTAAGTACCCTCTTCACCGCTCTCTTTTTCACTTGGACCACACGAGGTTTCGATGAGACTGGAGCTGACATTTTTTTTTTTGGCAGACATCAATGGAGGATAAGATCCCCGCAATAATGGACAGTGTCTTCAGCTGCACCCTAGAGATGATCAACAAGGACTTCCACGAGTACCCTGAACACCGGGTGCAGTTCTTCAAGCTTCTCCAGGCCATCAACTTGTACTGCTTCCCAGCTCTTCTCAAACTCGATGGCACACAGTTCAAGTTTGTCATCGACTCGTGCATGTGGGCCTCCAAGCATGACAACCGCGAAGTGGAGGGTACCGGTCTCACCATGTGCTTTGAATTGATGAACAATATGGCCGAGGCGGATGCGCAGACTTCGAGCATCTTCTTCCGTCAATTCTATCTGCCGATTCTGCAGGATGTCTTCTTCGTCCTCACCGACAGTGACCACAAGGCTGGCTTCAAGTCCCAAGCCATGCTATTGTCACGGATGTTTGAGTTCGTCGAAACTGGCAAGATCCAAGAGCCCATTTATTCCCCCGAACAAGCTCCGGCCGGCACGTCGAACAAGCAGTTTTTGCAGGAATACGTTGCGAACCTCCTCCAGAATGCTTTCAAGAACTTGCAAGAGTAAGTCATGTTCCCTAACCTCTCTCCTTCACGTCATTTCCCCCTGTAACGCACGCGTCGCCTTTATTGTTCGGTGCTAACATTTTTTTCTTTTTCTTCAACTACGACAGAGCCCAGATCAAGCAATTTGTCATTGGCCTCTTCGCTTATACCAATGATCTGAACAAATTCAAGACTCACCTCCGTGACTTCTTGATCTCTCTCAAGGAGTTCTCCGACGACAATGCTGATCTGTATGCGGAGGAGCGTGAGCAGGCTGTTCGGGATGCACAAGCGGCGGAGCGCAGCCGGGCCATGAAGGTCGGAGGCTTGTTGAAGCCTTCAGAAATGGACCAGGAAGATGAGCTATGACTGGACCAAGAATTGCGCACCGAATTCAACCCATCGGTCCCGGTTGACACGGCGGGAAAGACTGGAGGTCCGGAAAGCGCGAGGGATGATAGTCTTGGCGATGGCTGGTCTCTCTACGAGCTTTAGATCAAATTTGAATGACTGAGGCATCAACATGCATTTGGAAGCGCGCTCGCCACCTGGAGCATTGCTGTCCAAGGCTCAGAAAGCCGTGCGCGCACATTGCAACGAAGAAGCCCAGCCTGTGTGCTTTCTTTTTGACTTTCTTTTCCCCCTTGGGCCGTGGTCTTGCTCCCGGCGTAGGAAATTTGGAAGTGTGTATTCTGTCACGTTTTCTCTTACTTAAATTTGTTTTGTTTCCGTCACACATCTTCCTTATGTGTGCCTTCCTCTTGTCCCTCGTCTCTCCGCTTTTTGACTTGGTACATTCATCCCGTAATACCCCAGGGTTGGATATCTTGAAATGGATTCGAACTTGTTCTTTGCGGCCTTTTCTGGTCTTTCTCCACTCGTGTCTGGTTCGGTGCGAAGACAAAAACAGAATCAATTATTCTCCGATGAAATGGGTAAGCGAATCGAGTTTTCATTTATACAGAGTTACAGACAGTGCTGGAAACCTCACTCACCGTGCTCTCTCATGTCGCTCAGTGGTCATTTTTCACGTTAATTATTTGAACAACAGTTCGAGTTTATACTCCTTTTCTCTTCCCGTACCTCGGTTTTGCTCTTGGTTTTCGCTTAGGATTACCCTCGATCTTGATACATGATATGATCGTCTCCAACGAGGAGCTTTACCCAGGAGCAGTAGGTACTAGGTAGTAGATACGGACGCAAGGATCTAGTATGATCATATTACACGTCGCGTCGTTCCGTAGGGTATTTAGAGTGGTAGTTGAACATGTAGGTACAGATTTTTGACTAAATGTGGGAAATATATATGTTGATGGTTTGATGGAACTACAGGAGAACTTCACTTGTATTGAACGTGATATTACTTGAGCTTGGCAAACCCACTACACATGATTCGGCCCTGATGACTCATTAGCTTACATCCGAAAATCGAAGATACCTAGTAAAGAGTGAATAAGTACAGTGCCGGTCCTGCGCGTAGCAGAAAGTGTCTCAGTGTATTCCACCGCTGTGTACCTGATCCGACGTTATAGCAGAGGGGATTAGGGTCCCATGCCGGGCGGTGAATCAGGTTCCGTCCTCACTTCTTCCCCGACAATCTTATCAATTGCATCATTCCACCTTTTTGTCCCTCTTTTTTCCCTCTTCTCCAACACACTCCGCTCCTTCTGCTATCGTCGCTCACAGAACAATCTCTCCTCCCAATTCTCGGTGACTTTGAATAATCTGATCCAAAATGTCCCGAACACGCCATCCAGTCAATATACCATCGCAATCTACAACCGAGACGTCCAATGGACAACCCACCCTCCGTCTCACAGGCACCCTACGCCTGCGCGGCGAAGAATCCCCCTCCACATCGACGAACGGCGCCGGTCCCTCTCAATCTCGCCGAATCCGGTGGAGTGAAGACGTTGTGGACAACGAGGGCATGGGCAAGAAAAGCTCAAAAGGTAGAATCTCACCTCTCCCACGAACATTGAGAAGACGGAAGTGCAAAGATAAAAAAAGAAAACAGAGATCCTTGAAAGGGCTGCTCTGTGTCGCGTCATGATCCATACGCAGATGTCCTTGAATTTCGTCTCGGGGAGCATTCTATACACTTGCTGACCACCGTCTCTCCATCAGTCTGCTGTATTTTTCACAAGGCCCGCCCCGTAGGCGAAAGCAGTTCCGAAGAATCCTCCTCGAGCTCTTCCGACAGTGACTCCGACAGCGATTATGACTCTCGGAACGACATGGCCCGCCGTGCTAATCAAAGACGGCGAGGACGAAGTTCTTGCGGAGAAGACGATCATGATCATGACCATGACCATGAGCACGGCCACGAGCACAATCACAGTCACGATGGTCCGTGTAACGCAGCGTCAGGATCAGCATCATCATCAAAACGCAAGATCAAGCGCACAAGGAGAAAGCCCAGGCCCAATGCGTATGAAAAGATGCCGAGGCCGTCGAAGAGCTCTCAACCACGAGGATCATGAATGAGTGAGGACATTCTGGATATGTTCTGTTCCTCTTCCTGTTGTGCATCGAGGAACGGGGATAATGCCTTAGGAAACAGACGAGCAAGGAGATTTCGATAAAATTACCCTCTTACCCTCACTCTGTTGCTTCCGTTATTGATTTACAATCTTCCTTAGGGGGGGGGGGGGGGGGGGGGGAGCTACAGTATTCTCCGCTTCTCTTCTCCGCTTCAATGGGGATGTAAATGGGTTGGAGCATTCAGCAAGCGTGTGTGTGGGAACTTTGATGCAACAGTCTGCGTTTCTTGCAGCGATCGTGACAATCATGCTCTTCACCTTTTCTTTTTCTTTTCCTTTTTCCCGAGCCGGAAATATCCCCGCCAAGCGCGGAAAGAGGTACAACACATGAGAGAAGCAGAAGAAGAAGCGCCACGGCCATGAATCCCAAGAAATTTCAGTACAAGTTCTCGACACTGCAATGAATTCCAGACACCGCTAGGAAATCCGCGAATCTCGATTGACCACAGAGCATACGGAGACGAATCATGCAATTGATAAGTGGGAAAAAAAAGCAACAGCTCCACAACCAACAAGAGTGACGTGGATTGTCATGATACGCTGGGACGCGGTCGGAGATCATCTTCTCAGAAGAAATGAAGGGAAAGGGACGAGAACAATGCAGACCTGCAAAGTGAGGCAAGCACCCATTGGGCTGCTTCATTAATATTCGTCTTTTGGTTTACAGACTAGCATTGCATTACATGCCATAGCATAAACAGCGTGGCAGCCCAACTGCCGAGGCTGCAGGTCAGGAGTCTTCTTCTCTCCATTGAAGAATAGAGCCCAATCATAACTTTTAATCTCAAACATGTTCAATTGCAACACCAAAGTCCAAGTGACTCTTCTAAAAAAAGGTCTGTCGCAAATCGATGTATGATGAGCGAGGATCAGAAATCAATGGAAAAACACAAAAGAATGGGTATCTGTACGAGAAAAACGGCGCCTGATGCTGGCTAAAAACAAAAGTAGACGCAAGCGCAAGAAGCGAGAAGAACAAGACAAGGAACAGGTCAACAACGCTGATCCACACGACCCAACTTGCCCCGAAGGATGCACCCAGGTCCCAATGTAGTTCAAGCGGCAGATCCTTTGAACCAACAGGCCAATCAAACCATCATACTTCTTCTCCGGGCAGTGATGCGCGTCTCTCGTCGAGAAGCAGATTCATCAGCCTCGAAGCTACTATCCATATCACTGACCATGTCCATCTCATGGCGCAAGGGATCGCGAGAAACGCTCGCGCTCTTGATGTTGGACGAGTGTCTTCTCGACAAGCCTCTTGCGCTGGTCTTCTCTTTAACAGCACTAGCTTGGTCTTTCTCTTTGGACGAAGCTTCGGCGGGGGCTGAATCGAGCAAATCATCCGTTTCTCTCGCCGAGGAAACCTTGCGCCGGCGCCGAGAGATGGTTGCCTGCAGAAGATCAGAACTATCTTGAGATCCGGACTCGCCACCCGTCATGTTTCCCTTTGAAGATGATTGGGGACTGCCGCGAGACTGCGTGATATGGGTCTCGTCACCAGAGCCGTCGGTCTGGGTGAGTTGGAAACTTGACGACCGACGAGAACCGGCTCCAGACACAGCATCCGTGAACCCTGTAGAAGGTCGCCGCATTTTCGCCCGCAAGTTCGGCTCTGCGTAGCTCACGACGGTCCCACGACGCCGTGATGGACGGGACGCATTGGCCCCTTCTGCCACTGACGCTTCTTCTCCGGACTTTACTCGGGGCGAGTCCCGCGCAGAAGGAGCTTGGGTTTCAGTCGTGCTCGGCTCTTCCTGCTCGACGATTCGACTAGAGCGCTTCGGCTTTTGGGAGATACCGGTGAGGCGAATCACCCGGGGTTTGTGACTTAGGTATTCTCCCTCGCCAACATCTAGAACCTTGGGTTTTTGCGGAGAATACGTGTTCTCGTTCGCACCGGATCTTGCCAGTACGCGATCGACCTGTTTGTCTGCTTTTACAGAGCTCCGGGCCTTTTGAGGAGATTTGAGATTGGCATTTGCGCACTCTGTCCAACGGGTTAGCAGAAAGAACAAGATCGAATCAAGATAAAAACTTAAGTGGGGAAGGATCTGTAAGAAGAGAGTCACGTACTAGGCTCCAGGACCTTGCGACTCGAGATCAGTGGCAGAGCAGGCGCAGGAGCAGCTTCTGATTCCGTGCTCTTGGCCACTTTCACCGGAGACAACATTGAATTCGTCAAGCCAAAGACATCGCCCTTCTTTGAGGGGCTCTTATTCGGCCGGCTGAACTGGAACTCATCATCACCAGAGGTGACCTCGGACAAAAACCCGTCTTCATCAGGGCTGAACTTGCGCTTTGACCCTGATTTTGCGGGCTGCGGTAGTGTGATCGAGGCCTCTGACCGGGCGTCCTGAAGTGGTGTGAAAAGCGAATTGACCGAGTCGTTCTTCTTCTTTTTCTTTTTCCGGGTTTCGAGGGTTGGGGGGAGGGATGTCGCATCGGTCGTCAGATTCTCCTGCGTCTGACGAGTAATTGGTGAACTATCAGGATGATGGAGTTCGTGGTCCGAATGATGCACTCCCTCGTCTGCAGAGGGTATATCTTGTTCTGAAGGGCCCTCATCCGTCTCATCCTTGTGGACGAGTTCGTGGATTTCTTGTTGCCTGTGAAGGTTAGTCCTCTATCCAGGGGCATGGAATTTCTTTTTCGCAAATGTTCAGATCAATGGGAGGGGAGAGCACGTACTCCAAGGTTTTCCGAGGATAGTATTTGTCTTCCACAATGGGAGGAAGTCTCCCATCTTCATCCGCCACGTTGGCATCCGCATCCGCATCCGCAGCTCGTGGCCTTGTCTCCGCCGCAGTTCCTTTGGATCGATCGGGTTCGTTCTCAGACTTGCTCTCCGGCAATCGGCCCACTCGACGAGGCAGCATACCCAGCTCTGAGGTCAAGGCGTTCATCTCGGCCAGCTTTCGATCCAGTCGTGCCTTGATAGCGTAGATGCCCTCATTGAGTTTCTTGGCCGACTCGTAGCGTTCAATCTCTTGGGTGAGATTGATGATTTGCTCGCGTAGAGTGACATTTTCCGCCAGAAGATGCGAGACCTCTGATTCGAGACTGCGGATGCGGAGAGATTGCATGGAATTGACTCGAACGATATCGCGGTTCTGTCGGACAAAGCGCCGTTTCACTGGTCATGACATGATTCGCGTCAGTCATCGACTCGGGTGAACACTCGGGGAGACAGAAGTGATTGGGAAGAAACATCACACTTACGCGCTTCGACGGACTCTGCAGGAGCTGCATAGTCATTAAGTCTGGCCATCTTGTGTCGCCAGTGCGGTAGCGCAATCCCAGAGTGACAGTCGCGATGACCAACCGGACAACAGTGAGTGGGCTGACATGAAGGTCCCAAAGGTAAACAGGACTGTTGACGTTTGTCTTCTTTGGGTTTAGTCTTCCGTCGCCGCTGACTCAGCGGATACAAACCAATCATCGGGTGAGAGCGGGACCCCGGTCACGTTGCCTTGCCCGGTCCAGCAATTTGGCATGTCTTTTTTGGAGGGGCGCAGATCATGTTTGTCAATGATTTATTGCCGGATTGGCGGTAACACAACATCAACACACTTCTGGAGCCAGCCAACCTCTCTCTCTGTCCACACCCTCAACACCTCGTACTGCGATAATACTCCGTGTCCTTGTCACCTCTTACAGTGATTGCCCGACCGACCAGTTTCTTTCTCTCCTCTTTTCAATGGCCTACTCATCACGTCCGACATCCATGTTGCCCGGCTCGAGCCTTCGTCAACCGGCCAGTCAACCCTCGTCCGCGTTATCGGCGCGCATCGCTGCGAAAAAGGCCGAATTGGAGAATCTGCGACAGCTGCGGGATCTCAGTGCCACCTTGGCCATGCAAATGCAGGCGCTCGAAAGCAAGATCGGAACATTAAAGGATGGCACCGAAGGTATCAATTCTTATCTATCTGCCTTATCTTTCGGGGAAATCGACCTCGTTCTCGTCTTCTGCAACCGCGAGCTAACTTCTTTTTGACACCAGCGGTTGCATGCGTGCTTGCCAATTGGGAAAATGTGTTGCGTGCTATCAGTTTAGCCTCCAGTAAGCTTTTCTTCAGCCCATCGGCTGCGCCATGATCGGGGTTCTTATCGCACCAGTGAAACGCTCGACTAATGTGGGAACAACCTTTGAACAGCCCGAGCCAGCGGACTCGTGCATCCTGGTCACGCGGAGACTGAAGATTCCTCGCGCGAACCTCGCTTACCGTCAACTCTTGTTCGCATTCCGGCCGAATCCCGAGACAAGACTGGCGAGTGAACCAGTGCAGCGCCGTCGTAGACTTCCGACTTTGATCTATGCACCCCGGAGAACTGAGGAGAAGGAGACCAACCGAAAAAGAGGGACCGAGATCTTGGTCTTCTCCCAAAGGATCATTTCTCCTGCAGGACTTTTTCGTGAAATTAAGAAGGTGCGATGAGCGTGATTATACCACACGCTGCCTCTGCCTCCCCCCAGATACTCCCAGTGTCTATATCTTGCCATGTCTGAGGTTCTCCTCTTTTCCCCTGCACGCGCCAAGCAACGGGCCATCTTTATTCCTCATCTGGCATCGAGAAATGGGGTCTCTGATCATCCGCTGCATATCACCCGGACGAACCTTCCCTCGCCTCCTTCAATATCGGTCCAATTACGAGCAACCAGTGTGGGAAGCGATGACCCTGTTGGCTCAGTCGGAGCAAGACTGCCGACGCAAGCCCAGGGAGGTGGATGCGAAGAGCTTTCGCTTTTCGCATGAGATCTGGCAGCTGCGTCCTTGCCTCAACAGGGTAAAGTGGCGGGCGCCATTTCCACAACCTTGGCCTGATCAGGAATAGTCCAGCGAAGGGGGCCCGAGCACCTGAACACATTACTCGAGTCAACGATGGAGGGTGGGATTTCCCCGCATTTTGCAAACCAAAACACACGCGAAAGGAATGGGCCATCCCACAAACGTGTTCTTGATTGTAATTTCCCGTACGAAGGGGTGCGTGGGTTTGCTGGTCATGCACGCGTGACTCGCTAGCGCCATTTCCTGTCCAAATGCACTGCTGCCGGCTGCACGCCAAGCTTATCAGACAGTCTTTTACTGTAGACCAGGGGGAACCGTGCATGTGGATGTGGCGTCCCTGAGTCGTTAGGCTGGCTACGTCTCTACCGTGCCAAAGGGGAGGTTGGGAATCGGACGGGAAAGCGGGGAGTTTCAAGACCGAGCACACATTGTTGGCAGAGGCGGGCTGTCGAGGCGAAGAGGAACAGAAGGAGGATGATGCGGCAGAGCGTTTTGGAGTATTCCTACGCCATCGAGACGGTCTTGTAGTCGTGAATTGAGTGTTCGAAGGGGAATCATTACATCAACGTTACCCCTGATTGCACGGTGCTCGTATAGTACACTCATCAAGACACGTAGTTATCACCATCTTCTGCTCACTGCTCACTTTACTACTCAACCGAGTAAGGACTAAGTAGTAAGTCCTGTAGAAACGTGGAGCGCCCAGCACAAGTAGCTTGCTTTCCCCACCAATGTCCAGGTGCTGTGCCAGTGTAAATGCCTCCTGTCTACCACAGAACTTGATGCACCGACACTGACAGAGACCGGGGACAGCGCGTCGGGCGTTTCATCTCTCCCTCGACTCCCCTACCCTTATCTCTGATTCCATATTCCTCCCGCTGAAGCTGTCCATTAATACCAATATGCCATGCATGGTATCGACCTAGAGCATCTGGACCTCGATGACCTAGGCTAGGCTTAGTCCCACTTAATTATAGCAGCGACCAACCTACCGAGTACCTACTAATCTACCTAGGTAGGTAATCTACTACCAGTCCAACCAGGCAACAAGCGTCTCAACAGATCAAGTTAGTGTAATAGTGTACAGGTACCTTCAACTTCTGTCTACCAATGTGAAAGTTCGAAGTACTCACCTACCAAATTACCCCGCCGCCCGGTACAATACCTCCATTACTTCAAGTGTACCCAAACCTAAACTGAATCTGAACGCCCCCCGCCGACCCATCCTCAACGTGCACATGAATCAGGCACCGTGCTGCGCTGGACGCCAAACGACGCAATCAGAGTGTCATCTCAGACCCTCGGACTCTATTCTCAGCGAGCAACGTTGGGACATGGGACATGGGGCATGATCGGCTAGCGAGGGAGGCGTTTTGAGATTCGTCGCCAGAATACGTTTTCAACACTGGGGGGCTTTTCTGGATGTGTTTTCTTGTTGTTGGCTGTGAATAATGAATAGTAATACTCACATGCTCGGTGGAGCGAGTACAGTCACTACAGTGGGTGTGATTGTTCACTGGCTAGTAACTTGGGACAGGTCGTAGACACTCGACACCGTGGTACACTACACTCTAGAGTCTAGTACTCTACACTCTACAGTCTACAGTGCTAGACTGCAGGCAGAGTTGAAGGCTTACCCGTTCGGGGTTCCTGCATGCGCATAACGCCCGGACAGCTAGGTAGATAGCTAATCACGAGTCCCGGGTCCGGGTCAGACGCTTGAATGAGGACTGTACGTGACTACGCGGGGGTTGTGAGTAAAGACATGTTTTGCATTGTTCTCAGTACTCAATGAGTCACTGCTCTACTGATCTACTTGGTAGTTTGAACGGTGGAATGGTAGTGTCTGGGCGATTTAGTCGTGTTGCACTGTCGCAACTGAGAGAGAGGGATAAGACGAAGATGTATGAATGTGATGGTCAACTGCTAAGTAAGACTTACTTAGTGACTTACATACGGTACGAGTGCCTCCATCCTTCATGCAACTTGCAAGTAGTGCCTGACAGGCTGACACTAGGTATCCATCTCGGCTCGATTACCCCCTCGGTCAAACTCCCTGACTCTAACAGATGGACGTTATAACTTATACGATCATCGTCTTATACGGTTTGGAGTTACTTGGTATGGCGCTTTGCATCCTCATCGCATCGAAGATTGTGTTATCAACCACCTGCAGCGCTATCACTACCAATTTTATTCCATCCCCGTTCCCACTACCTAAGGCTTAGAACGATCGGATGGGAATCTCCCGCACCGGGCTCATCTTGCTATTGCTACATCTGTCCATCTGACATGGAAATAGACAACCAATTGACTTGGCATCCAGAGACACTCAACACCGAGTCAGGCTGTCAGCAGTACGTTCATCTCCACAAGTCCGCAGATCCACGCCCTCATATCTCGATGCTCAGTACTGATGCTCTTTCGATTCTGAACCGATGTAACTAATTCGCCTCGTGCCAGCACTGCCCTAACTAAAAGAGCGAGAGTTTAATCGCCCCTCTCATCATCCTCGATCCTCAGCCCTCAGCCTTCAGCCCTCACGGGTTACAACAATAGCAGGTTAACAACAACAGTATCAAGTGGTGACATACGTCACTCCACGAGGGTTTCCCATCCATCTCGATTAGCAAGGCTATCATCTGCATGAGAGAGGAAAGGGGAGACTCCGCACGTCGCACTACCATAGATTATGGGCTTAGTCACTCTTTCTTTCTTCCGTCGGTTGGTGGCCGTCGCATCGTGCCCGAGCGGGTGGCTGTCAAATTCGCTCATGCACGCCTAGTCTAGTCTGGGCAGGGACTCCAGGGAGAGAAGAGGCAGAGGTACAGAAGCGGGAGGGTATATTAGGTAATATACGTATGATACTGTATGCGGTACTGTACTGGGGTCACCGACTCACCATGACAGGCTTGACAAGTTGACAGCAATGGCTCAATACATTCAAGCTTCACATTGGCTAGTAAATTACATACATACGGTACACTGGTTCAGTCCTTCATTAACGCAAGGTAAACATTGACAATACTGGACTCAGTGGACTCACTGGATTGAGATCCAGTAGATTGTCGGGGTGAAGTGGACTAGTAATTGAATGATTAACTCGAGGTAAAAAGAACATTTCAAGACTAGAATAATTATCTACGAAGATATGTGTAGTTGTGTACTAAGAGCACCCAACAATAAGTAAGAACTCTGAAAAGCTCCCACTGTCACGGACCTGGCGGAAGGCATCTCAAATGATTCGTGTCGGTGGTCTTTCACGGAATAACCCAGCGCTCAATGACAAAGGTGGAATACACGCCCGCACGATAATCTATTATGTTTTCACCTACGTCGGTCGCTTGACCCTGTTTTCTATGTGCCGACCACGAGGGCGTTCAACTTATTCCCATCGAGGGAGCAATGACCTCGAAAAATGACACAACCGTAGTTGTTGATCTTCCTCTCTTTCTTGCAGGATTGAGAGACAGACATCATTAATAGATCCTATGAGGAGTGCGTGCTTTTCAAATGTAGTCTTTGTTCGACGACGTCGAGTTAGTTGCTTAGCTGACGTGATTGATTTGCCCATATTTACAGTAGGTAAAGTTAGCCACAAATCGTTGGAAGTTGAAGACGTTATTGTAAGGAAACAATGTAATGCAAGGGCTCTGTCTGAATAACAAATGGACATAGATTCAATGGTCTGATTGTGTTCGATACCCACCAGAGGAAATTGGTCAAGATGCTAAGACAGACCAGGAAACCGGCCGAAGAGCAACAACAAGGGTGAGGAGACTCGGAATGGTTGCCTGTCATGGAGGCTCGTTACCCGGGATTCTGCGCTGTGCGCACTGTGCGCAGTGCGGAATGCAGAACTGGACCCACGCTAAGGAGGGATTGAGGATCCGGCCTGCAGTACAACCTACCTAACCACAGTGAGGAGGAGAAGGAGCCCACAATAATCTAAATCTGCGGTACGCAACTAAGCGATACAGTAATAAAGTCGAGTAAGTAACCTTAGTGCCCGCCCCCTAGTAGTTACAACTTACTAGTGATCAGCAAGACCCCCAAAGGCAATTTCTGGTCGTTCACGAGGCTACTCCGTTGCTTGCGTAGCTCTCGCTAAACCTGCAACATACTTTTCGACCTGACTCATGTCGCCTCGATTGAACACCAGGTAGGCTGCTTTTCAGTGTGTGACTTGCGCTCTCCCTCCGCATTACATTACCAATCATGATTCCCATGTTTTACGTGTAGTCGTGCACTAGTCCGATCGAGATCTGTCGATCCGCGTGAAATGGAAGTTCCCGAGATGTTTGCCTCTTAGTGGTCGGCGTTTTTCCTTACAGACTGACGGACGAGCAGTCGCTCCAGGAGTCCAGGCTGCTCCGTCGTAATGACCGAGTTTCATGACGTCGTAGGCCGGGTCGGGGGATCTAAACAAGTTGCACGTTCTCTTCATTGATCGAGGATTGAATCAAAGTGGCTAATCTTTGACGACTCATCAAGCGAGCCGAGTGTCAAAAGTCAACAATGTGCCCTGCGCTTGTCCGTCGAGCTAGTCCTAGTCATTCTCAGTGGTGCCCTTCTGGAGGGAATAAGGTATGTAGTGCCATCTTCGCCTGACTACTACCAAGGTACCTATCTTCAAGACTAGTGCCACTGCCTATTGCCTAAGAATACCCCCTTTCGTGTCAGCCTCAGGAAGATCATCTCAATGATCTCACTGAGATGAGATGATCTCCGTGAGATGCATTCGAGTTCGATTTCACGTGAGTGTCCGTGTCTCGTTCATAATTTCATATACGAAGAATGTGGTAACGGCCCGCACGGCTGGTCAGGACGCGTGGATTCGATACTTCAAGTCTTCAAACGTGTTTTGCCTCGTTCCAAATCCCCCCCCCCCCCCCCCCCCCC
>WIWV01000077.1:0-93361 GCA_014839625.1 Penicillium ucsense | reverse complement strand
TGCACCGGTTCCTTTTCCACCTTGATAAGTATGCTGATCTTCTTGACCCCCCCCCCCCCCCTTCTCTTTCGAGAGATTACTGGGGATATTCAGGTGACAATCATGTCAAGCAACACCTTTCTGGGTCACACAGTATGTAGGGTCCTCAGGGTAGTGGTCCATCGATAAGAATTTAAACCGCTGAGAGACTGTGTAAAGGCGCGTTTCTACTGTACCTAGTTACCTGGTATCCAGCTAGATCCTCCACTCTCGGCCTGGTTTCCATTGATCGGATGATTTTTCCTCCCGTCTCCACCTCCCAGTTTTCAAGGTTGTCTCTCATTTCTCGTTTCTTTTTCGCATTAAGCGCCCGAGCCACACAATATCTTTCTTCTCCTCATTTGTCTTCTACCGTGAGTACTCAGCTGCAACACTGCATTGTTATCTCGCTCGTTGGAAGTCTGCATAGCTCATTCAAGGACATTTTGGTGTCTTCGCGTATCTGCGACTATTCATGAGCAAAATGAGCGCTTAAGTCGTGTCTCGCCATCTCAAGCATGTACTATGAATGGCTCACTCTACAAGTAAAACTCGGTGGAATTCATGCCTGTCGTGGTACTCGGTAGTCGGTACACTTGTCTCCAGAAATGCAGTAGATATTAGATAATCCCAATTCCCTCACGAGACACAATCCACCCCCAGAACTCGCGATCCCGACAACAATCAGCGAATTCAAATTTGACACTCGTCGAATAAGACCACCAGCCAGGGAGATGGTCTCATTCCTCATCTGCTTTGACTTTGAACACGTTGAGAGAAATTTACATCGCACAGTTCACAACTTCACACTGGTCGGGAACCCAATACCCAATATCCACAGCCACCCCCAGACAGACCCGTCAAGCCCGCACGGTCGCGTTGGCGGCGTAGGGAGTGGTCAGAAGATCATCCGTGCGGTGATCTCCTGCCTTGGCTCTGTTGGGGTTAGTCTCGGATCGTGGCTGTCCGCGGTGTATTGTGTTTTAGTACTTACTGTAATGTGGAGTTTCATATTCTGTATTGAAAGTATTCTGTATAGTGTATACTATAGGTAATAGGTATACTCAGTGACTCACACTGTATTGAGTGTATACTGTATCGCCTGTTCTGCTGGGCAGTGGTGTGACAATGAAGCCATTCATTTGGACATTCGACCCCACGAGGATGTCCCATGAAGAACCGTATGATGAGACATCAGAGTTTGAATACTCATATGTAGGACTGCGGTAGGCAGTGGCACGAGGGGTAAGGGCTCTTGCCTGCCACTTTTGATCAACCGTTGAGATGATATCCATGGTACCTTGTCCAGGCATGGTCTAGAATGGAATATGGACCCTTCACCATTGGCGTTCTTCTGTCTTCCCTGCCATATAGAAGTTACTGTGCAAGTTGGCCTTGATGTGCATTGTGTCCTCTGTCTTTCGTCTTCACTCGGCCGAACAGCGAAGTCGTCAAAGTTTCAACTGCATCTAGTTATACACAATAATGCAGATCCATCCCCAGTCTTCGGACGAAAATGAGGCAGCTGTAAAGGTACAGTATTTAAATGTGGTAAGATACGGTTTCACCACGCCATCTCTCTTCGTATCGTATGCTCATTATCGACTGCCGCCTGTGCGTCCAGTCGCCAGTGTGGCCTGATTACCGTGTAGGCGTGTATGACCCAAGGGGATACTCTTCCCCCCTCATCGACCACTCGTGGGTCCATGTCCCAACTGTTCCCCTCCAACTTGGCACCTGCGCTTCAGAAGCTCTCCACTTCGGACACTCGGACCACTTGCACTATACTCAAACTAGTCTAGCGCCGTATGAGCGCACCGTCAAACCTCCACGGTGCTGAGCACTGAGAAGAGTAATCGGTCGTGGTGGTGGTACCGTGGTACTCTGCCAGAACTTACACTTTACAGTGACAGAACCTTGTCCGAGTCTGCTGTACACGTCCGTGAGTATCCAATTCTCAAACAATAAATTGAGAAAAAAAAAAGACAAAAACTCAAAAAAACTCTACATGCTCCCGCTCAGCCCTCAGGGCCCGGATCCAATTGATCTCATGAGGCGCTCGGGTCTGCAGGCTCCCTCCAGCTGCATCTCAGCTGCACTCGTGTCGTTGAGTGTCTAATTCTCTCATATTGCCTGTTTCTCCTTTCCCCCCCCATTTCGTCTTGTTTTCTCCATACGGACTCCTCCCCCACCTGGCACTGGCACATTCCTCGTCATTCGTGGTTGACTTGATAACATCGACCCCTGCCACACTGTTGTTTATCAATTCTTTATTTCTTTTCCTTTTTTGGGGACTTCCTGTTTCTGTCAATACACATTTTTCTGCTTTTCATTATTTTGCTCCGTCTTGTCGATCGGTCGACATCCTGCATGCTGCATATTCTTCTCCTCCGCTGGTGAACTATACTCTCGGTGGACCCACTCCCCTCTCTATCCACCCCCCCGGACTATATATCACCTCATCTCGCTCCATCCCCGGAGTCTCGAGGTTACTTTTCAATCCCCCATTTTCTCTTGACTCATCTCTCGTCTCCGGTACTATCCCTCTCTCATCCACACATCATCTCTTCTTCCTCGATATCTCTCCTCATCCTTCCATCAGAGATCACAATCACCATGTCGACCGTGTGGTCTCTTGACTTTTGCCTCGTCTGCGATCGCCAGACCTCCGGCGGTCCCTACTGCACACAATCCTGTCGGCTCGCCGAGATGGATCGCACATCCACCGCGGACTCACAACCATCCTCTTCCTCTCGCGGCTCCTCGTCGCATTCGCGATCGTCCACCGTCGACTCCACGGACACTCGGCCGGGGCGCAGTCTGTCCGCATCTTCCTCGCAAACGTCTCTGTCCTCGCTTCAAAGTCAATCCTCCGCCACCGCTCTGCCGGGACAATTACAAAACGAACTGCGAGACTACGCCAGCAGCTTCGATCATGTCCGTGATTTGAAGCGACGGATGGCTTCATCATGATGGGGTTTTTTTTAATATTTCCGGGTATCATCCTGTACCTCGTCGTCGTCCTTCGGTCTCTCGAGACCGACATCTCATACCTCTACCGTCATCGATATACCATCTCGCCTCGTCCTACGACTCACCCACTTCCATCAACACTGCCTCTGTTCATCTCAACAACCTGATCATCACCCAACTTGTGATGCTCGGGCACTATGACCACCCTCTCATCTCTCTTAAAACAGCGAAACATCAAAATTCATGCATACAAATGGAGAACAGAAATTGCCTCAACATCATCAAACTTGCACTGGGCATCCTTCATGCGGACCGAATCGTTTGATATTTTTCGACTTGGTTGACCATCAATGAATGACCCCAACCCGGAGCTATTATGGATCGCGAACCCCGCTCCGCCCTTTTCGGAGCACGAATCTCCCTCCCGATGAAAACACCACCTGAAATTATTTGAACTCGGTCTCATCACTGCTGCGTTTCTCGTCATTACTATACCCCCTCTGCCTCTTTTGCTCGCTTTCCAACGACGTTCTATCTTGTGACGCATCACTGGGAGTTTTTGCCATTATACCTCTTCTCTTCACTTGTGATAATCATGGACCAATTTTTTTTTCTACTCTCTTGAAATAACAGCAAACACATGGGCCTCGAAAGCACCACTTTATCATCAATATCAGATTGTCACACTACCACCTCATCATCACTGAAGATCGTTTTTGTGTTTCGTTTCTCTTTGGGTGGGGGACCGAAAGAATGACTCATGTCATCGCGCTGACCTTTGTGGAGAAAACCGAAGAACTCCCATCGTCAGATCTCGTCGCTATTGTCCTCGCTCCGTCGTCGGTCGACATTTCTTTTTTGATTTTTTCTCTTTTCTCTTTCTTTGCTCAAACTCGGTTGGACTCGGCTCTTGCGTGAATTCGCCTGGCCGGACAATGCAGAATGTAGATTATTTATACTGGAACCTTTATGAACTCATGTGGGAGGAACGCAAAGGGATGAAACATGAATAGTCTCGACAAGAGTCTATCTATCCTGGGGAAATTGAACGAATATGAAATGAACCCACTTCAACATCTAACCCTTCTTCCTCTTGGCCATGACTTGTCATGACATTATACATGCCCTCTCGAAACTGCATTTCCTCCAATATCTACTGATCGTTTAATCCGAGAGTAAGCGGTAGTCAGCTTGAGTCATCCGACATCGTACCCCAACCCGATAACAATGACTCACACTGTCCGAGCCCTAAAGCTCACTAGGCTGTACTGTACAGTGTTGAGAGCGCTCGTATCACGAGATCTAGATCTAGAATCACCCCGGAAACTCATGTCTCTGACTCTTACACTGGCTCGCATCCGAGTCCACAAAGATCCCAAAAAAAAGAGAACTAAAGAACAGAAGTATGTTAACACCATGATCACGCCCTTCCGGGACCCTTTTTCCAATCTCCTCAAGTTAGATACTACAAGCGATACGCGACGAGAATTCCAAAGGGAATCTCGATTTGGAGAGAACAAACTTTTCTTCACTCGCGCCAAGACTGGCTTTTCGAATCCGCCACCACTTGGTTGTGGCACGGTCAGTGTTGGAGTTACTTGGGGACCTTTCTTAGTCCATGGACGTGGACGTGCCCGATATGAACGTGTAGCATGATCGGGTCCGACAAGGCATCGAGTAACAGGGACCGCCTGCACCACGCGGCCATCTCATCAATCCAACAATTCTCCAGCCATCCGCCACACTAAACGGGCATCTCACTCTCGGCCCTCGGATCCCGCCTCGGACTCGGAGGAACAGAAAAGATACTCGGCCATCTTCCTATCTCTAGTACAATGAGGATATAGGATTTTTTCCTCCTCTTCACTTCTCTTCTGTTCCTCTTCCATTTCTCACTTGATCCCAAATAACCCTCTCCTTTCCATTTTCAGCTCCATTTCCGTCCCTTTCCTTTCCTTTCCTTTCCTTTCCCTTCCCATCCCCATGCCCAACCCAACCCTAAGGACACCCGCCCAACCCAACCCAACCCAAAATTCAAACTCCCGGACTGAACTCCGCACTCCCCACTTTGACATTCTACTCTCCAGTACTGCAATACAGTACTAGGAGACCCACTACCCAATCCCCACTCTATTTCCCGGACAGCAAGTCCAAAATAGGAAAAAGGATCCAAGAGCACCGCACCGGCGCACGGTAGAGCTGCGGTTTTGAACCGCCCCGGTATGCTAGTATTTACTATTTACATACTGTAAGTGTAGGCCTAGGAATAAGGGTCAAGGGAGTGGGCCCAGTGGGTCAAGTGGGGGTTTTTCTGGCGGAAATGGAGATGGAGATGTACATGGAGAGATGGAGGAGACAGGCCTCGACTCGATTCCAACGACAGAGAAGCGGGAGGAAGCGAGGGATGGAGAGGGATTGCTATATTACATGGATCATGGATTAAGGTATTTATTGTCTGGGTGGAGGTGGAGCGAGGTCGGGTTGGAGCGGATTGAGAGACGGGGGTTTTCTTTTCAAAAGGACGGGTTGGAGTCTTGAGTTTTTGATCTAGATAGAGCATGTTTGATATTGCAGTTGTAGTTTCTAGTGTTCATGTGTTTCTGGATGTGTATATACTACGTACTATATGGTTGTGTAGTTATGTACCATTGTACATGCACAGTCTACAATTTGTATTTGAAATATAATGTATACTAGCCATTTATACGGTCTAGTGTCCAGTATCTACTGTCTAATGTCTACTATCTAGTAGTCTACAACAGCGCAATCCTCCCACACCGAGTGAATGCAAATGCCATCAGATATCTCTTCGTAGAACAAAAGACACGAATCAAATAAACACGAGCTCCAGCATGGCAGGACAATATCTCGTTCAAATCTCCTACATGATAGTTTCTCGCGCCAAAACCCAAGGGACCTAAGTCTATACCGGATTGAACGTGAACGGTCTGTGCTCTGCTCACGGGGAGAATGAAGTCTAATGTAAAGTTTGCTGGTCTCCCCGGGGAGCCACGAGGGGCGAGGGGATCCCGAGGTCAAAGTTTTAACTTTTTGACTTGAGATTGAATTGAATGGAGGAAGAAAGATCTGTACTCAGGATACATTATTGTGTCTTTGTTTTCCGCGATTCGGCAGAGACTTGAAGATAGTAAAGGGGGCAGACGTAGAGAGCCTTCGAGCAGATCCTTCACACTGGGGTTCTGATATCTGTGATGTGCGACTGCCTTACACTATGGGTTTCGGTTTGGGTTCTGCGGTACGCTGTGATTCTGGCGGTCGATGAGTCTTGAATGGGTTTAAGATGGAGAACAGGAGGACGGTTGATTGTGGTAATTCGCACTATGATCGCTTTACGTGCAACGTGGCGCCCATACGATGGACACTGATTTAGGTTTTAGGTCCTACGGATGCAATTGCACAGTACACACTACACACTACACACTACACAGTACAGCCCAGTGAGTCCACGACTCCACACTGACAGGTACCGAGAACTACTCTTTGAAGATGTTCAGTTGTCCGAGTGCCTGCCTGACTAGGGTGCGATGTAGCGAGTCTTATCATCCACTATATCCACCACACCCACTGCATCAGTGCATCGCATCCACGATGCGGACATGGTCCGAGCGGCCGAGGTGGCGGGGGCCCATGCCAGGTGAGAGAACTTTTAATCGCAGCACACCACCGACCAGGAAGAGTGTACTGCCAGTACAACCTGCAGTAAGAAGAAGTAAAATGAAAAGCAAAGCAAACCCTTACTCCTGCTCGTACCCCATCCCCACCCAAATCCGAGCTCTGCCCTCACGTCTCCCGTCAACTTTTCCATCACGCGTTGAGGTGGACAACCCCCACTCTCTCCGGCCCCTTCAACTCCGAGTCCGAAATCGAGTTCCCTGCCCCCCCAATGATGTTGACAAAAGAGGACTAGTCTCCGATGCAGACCACAATACCATAGATTCTGACTCGGTCGAGGCTTAATGGATTTTAGTGTCTGATTGTCCGCAGGCTCTGTTAGCACTAGCACTAGTACTAGTAGTGATTGACGGAGTAGCGCTGTTGTTTTAGTGCTGATCCGGCCGCGGGTGGCTAATGATTCCCTTCCAGTGCGCGAGTCACAGTCTCTTGAAAAAGAAAAGGTCATGCAGGATCAGCGGAGAACGGCGGGGATACAATCGTTTCTAGTGTACTTCTTAGTGTACTTCTACAATCGTGCGTGACTCAAGGTCAACACTCAACACCGTACTCTCAACTCTGAGGTCTGTACTCTGTACTCTGTAATGGAAGCGTACATATTTTACATAATATGATGCTATGGATCATGCTACATGATGCTAGTACTAGTTGTAAATTGTAATATACAATTTGTCATGATATGGTTATTCGCTCAATACGAAGTTGTCTCATCGAGACTCATACAAGAATACAGTGCCTCACTGCCTACGATATGCTAATTTATACATGCATATATACTTATACACTCCCAAGGAAAGCAACGCACAGCCTCTGATACATCCAAATCGAGTCCACTCTTGTTTTTAAAAGTCAAGTCTCACGGACTCATAGAATAACTCTCGAAATAAACACATCGAATTCACGTCTAAATATCAATCAAGCGTTTCAAGACTACCTTGACACCCCCTCATCGGCCCTCCGAGTGCGTACTTGTCGATATCGTACTGACGAGTAAATAGAGCCGAGGGTAAGCTGCCATCGCATTGCCGCCGCAGTATAATCAAAGTCCAGTCATAGACGTTGGTGCGTCCAAGCTTGCGCATACCGCCCCCGGGCGTCCAAATACATGTCGAAAGTGTGCCCATCTCCATAGCTAGGGGATACGACTGGTGAAAGTCCGAGTGAAAGACAAAGTACTAGTTATCTAATCAGGTGAAACTCGAACCGAATACGGAATCCGTGAGTCTTACACCAATCCCCATGGAGCTAAAATCTGCATTTGCTCGTAGGATTACAGGATCTACCTGGGTAGGGACATCCTAGCCATCCGATCCACTTGGACATGTCATGCATCGCCTGGGTAAGGTAGTGCTCCGCAGCACAGGGCTAACGGATAGATTGACATGATCCTCGCCACTTGATTTAGAGCGATAGTCACAGATGATCGCCATTGTATGCTCACAAATTCACAATACCCTGAATCTGATCAAGGCGCAGAAAAGATCGACAAACGACAGCATTTCGTCGATACTCTCAACCGAAGATTCCTCCGAGCATGAACGACAGTAACACATTACATACATGGCAGAGCGGCGAATACGAGCTTGTGCGTTATGGTGGCCCTTTGAAATGCCAACGTGAAGGTAGTAGTACAACTAGTCAAAGGCACGGAACTGTGGCATCGACGGATTACGTGCAGCTGATCGACGCTCGTGCAGAAAGTTGGTGGCGAAGCTGGCCTTGGCCCGATTAGTACAACAGTCCATATCTTACACCACGTGCGCTGTGGCCGTGCTTAGTACATTACTTCGCCACTGCCCTCGGTACATGAGAGATGAATAGAAGAAATTCACCTTTGGACGAGTTGAGCCGCGTGGACGCGTTTTGGCAGCGAATTTTCACTTAGATATAGGAAAGAATGAATGTGGAGGAACCGGAGTCAAAGACAGTACATGCCTTCACGCTGAGAAATTGATAGCGAGCACTGAAGTTGTCGAGGTATTTTCATTCAAGCTCGATCTCATGCACGTGGTCAGAGTTTCTTACGGAGGTCAAGCACAGGGAAACAAAGATAATAGCATCACAATAGCAATGTAATACCAGACGGCTGGGATGGAGTAAAGCCTCGTCGGATATCTTAGTCAGAATAATCAGTCTTCGAGTTGATTGAGGACTGTGCTAAAAGGCCGTGATCAAATGACAACTTCCTACGTCCATAGCGTGCTGGACTAGCTTCCTTATTTGATTCTGTTCTTGGATAGACTGCGACTATGTCTGTACTTGTGTATAAGCTTGCGGCCTTTTATGATGTTGGATCTGGATACGAGATCCTGGCATGGCTGCTGCTGCTGCTTGTAGCCATGTGATATGTTATAGCATGTTTATGACGGGCGGACCATCCCTATCAGCTGGGCGTGTCACGGTCATGTCTTCTAGGGTCTACAAAGATCACTAGATTAAGCCACAGGTATGATGGATGGCCATGGATGAATAGTTCCGGTGAGAGGGCGAGGAAATGAATTTCCCAGATCAATGATAAGAATGGAAGGAGCGTGTTCAGCTACAGTCTCAACCGATGTTCTATAGATTGAAAGTGTTGTTTTGAATACTCTTACTGTTATTTCTTACAACCTTGAATTTCAATACAAGATATATGTTTTTCACTAGGAGCAGACATGCGGTAAGTCCAGAAAGTGATAGATTGAAGATTCAGTATGAGTAATGTAGTTACTAGTCAGTGTAGTCACTGGTCAGTGGCCAGTATTCACGATTCAGTACAGTATCAGGTCGTGGAGTATAAGATACAATACAGTAATACTGCTAATGAATCGTTCATGCTTACTCTCTTGACAATAATCTTGTACCCATTCATCTCTCGCTTTCTGTGATTTGACAGTCCCGAATTTCACCTCCCCAAGTTGCACGAGTCATGAGCTACTTGTATTGCAGCTCGTGCCCCATCGCATTGACCGGAACCACTCCGTTCCATAGCAATCGAGACCGAGGAGCCATGGCCCCTGGCCCATGACCCATGAGCCCGTGGGGAGAAAGAGTGGGCCTACCTTTTCAAGTCTAATCAGCTCCTTCAGCACGCGGCTCTCCCTGCCATTTCAGCTCTGACCGCACAGGGTTTGCTTTTTTCGCACTTGTTATTCTACATATTTCCTCGAGCAGTGGCTGGCTAGATGGACATCAGCCTTCTCACGCTTCTCCGTCTCCTATGATTCAACGTCAACGACTGCAGCCAAGTCCAACGACCTCTACCGAAGGTCATTGTGCCCGACGAGGACCCACCGCAAACACGAGACGAGACGAGACGAGCCGAGCACACACTCGCAGTCTCGCACAGAACTAAAAACTTAAGGTTTACGAGCTGGTGCCCCGGATAATTCAGCCGCATTGAATTTTTTTCTCTATTCAGGGACGAGAATAACAGGAGGACTCGGCTCTCGTCCACCGGCATTCCAGTCTCTGGCACTCTGGCTTGATCGGGCCAGATGAGGCCAGGCCAGAGGCTTGAGGCTGAGCCCCCGGGCCGGCCGAGACTATCGTATTGAATCGGCAGACGTGTCTTGACTCTCTTGAGTCTTAGGTTTGCAAGTCTTTGAATCTTTGTTGGTGGAGGGCTCTATGTGCATGTGCGCGGCTGTTCACAATCATTGGAGGAGCGTTCAGCGTCGATTGAGTTGCCTCGTGAGGCTGCCATGTATGGCGTGCCGCTGTTTGAGTCGTTGCTCGCGAGTTGTATATTATCACGAGTCTCACCATGTTTGGTGGTGTGATGCCGCAGGCTGCAAGGCACGGACAACTCCATACGATAAATTGGGTCCAGACTCGGCGCTCAGAGTTGAAAAACCAGCGCCTCCAGGCCTTGTCGATCGCAGGAGCTTTGATAAAAGCGGTCGAAATTTTTAGGGAATCTCCTACATAGATATCCAGCATCATCACATGGCCACACCTTGCCTTTCCACTGTATTTCAGGGGCCCGACTCCTGCAGGGTCCGACAGTTGATGTGTCTTTATCATAATTGTTGCCTAGTAGGCTAGTACTACTGTACAGTTCGTCGTGACATACGCACATCGACGATTCCCTGGCAGCAGCGACCCGCGGCCGAATCTCACCCCCACAAAAAAGAAATCCCAGAGCTCAGGTTCCGAACATGTCGATGACAACATGATGAACAGAGAAACCCACATCTGGTTGCGGCCCAGACTTGTTTGTGCCTTGATGAGTCGAGCTGGGACCGGGAAGATGGGGCCGCTGTGGTGGATCCTTTCACCCATTATTCAACATTAATGGCAGTGTCGATTTGGAAGAGTGTAGGACGGTAGTGTTGCACCCTGGAGAGCTGGGGACGCCTATGAAGTGACTGATACTTTGGATCCTCGAAGGGGAGTCATTAAGTTACTGAGTAGACACGTACTCACATACTTACTACGTAGTACGTACAATATACATGAGGGCGTGGGATCGGGTTTGATCATTTCAGAGGAAAGCTGGAGTATAGTAGGTAGTTAGACGCGTGCAATGTCGGCTTGTGGCAGGCTGGCAGCATGAAAACCTCCTTCTATACCTCGATTGCACTTAGACATGAGCTGCATCCCACGTGGGAATCCAATTCTCGAAGCATAGTGCACATGACACACTACATTCTCTACACGCCAACTACCATTTCTGAAGCCACGATCGACTGAAATGACAGCAAAGTCCTAAACATCAGAGCCGCAGGGACACTAAACAAACGATCGCAACAGCCCAGAAACTCGGCCAAAGTGGCTGTACCACACTCGTATATCATGTCACGGGGATGAATCGGGCCCCCGATTCATCCGACGAGATTTCGGCTTTCATTCCACGATTCATTCGGTCGCGCGAGTGTGCATGAACCCGATAGGGATGGTTCTCACTTGCCGGGGTCAGGTATGCCGAAGCATTTTGCCCCTCGCTTGATGGAAGTGGAAGCGGTATAGCGCATAGCCGCATACTGTCATGTCACTCGAGAATAAAGTATAGAGTACAGACTTTGGCGCTGGAAGATGGGACCCGAGACGGTACCGTGTACACCGTACAGTAGTCACGCATGGCAAATCAGGCCAGGAGGGAACTTCAATATAAGGGCGAATTGCCAGTACGGACTGAAGTCTACAGAGTACCTGGATGATATGGTGCGTGAGATTTCGCTTGAAAGAGCCGTAGGGACCCAAGTCATTCCCACCACGCTATCATCAATTATCTACTACAATAGTAGTATTGAACTTACCGAATTGATTTCATTTGCGTGGCATCTACAGTATAAGAATGCACCGTGAAAAATTTGAATGTCACATGGCGACCCTGGAGACTCCACTTCTCCTTCTCCAAAGACGTTGATCAGGATCCATGTTTTGGATCTCTCCTGTCACTCCATCTCCATTCTCAGATCCGGGCCCTTGCTGGAGGCCGATCGGAGTCAGAATCCGGCCTGACCAGGTAGGCAGTTCCAGGCAGTCAGGCACTACTCCTATACTCGGAGTCAGTAGTAACACTAACTGCAGTCGATCATCCACGGGCGGTGGAGTTGGGACATTTCTTAACTATTGAATTGAACATGCCCTCCGATCTCAAAGACTGATTGGTGGGAGAATAGCGCCAGTGTGGCATCCGTTATGGCTGGAAAAGGTTACGACGACATAACACATACTGCGTCTTGGAAGATCCATAACCCATAGATCAATTGAATTGGAAGCAGTATGACAGGTGGAAAGCACACATCAAAAGAGCGTGGGTGGTGTCCCGAGAAGATGACCTTGGGAGGGCTCCGGAATCAAGATGAGGCTGGTTGTAGAACTAGAGCGGAGTGCCCACTGCCCACTGCAACAGGGTCAGACTGGCCCCAAGCTATCCAGTAGAAGTACAGTTACATCCATATGTGGCAAACACAGCTACAGCGGTGGAGTACCAGTGACTCTGAGACTCATACGGCCCCTGGGGCTGCACACTTGATGAATGCGGCATGACGTGGGTATAACCCACTCACGAGTCACATGTTCGGCCTCAACCAGGAAGCGCGGCAGAAGGGAACCAGCGGCGTGTCTTTGCCGTCGACCGATTCTGCCCCCGGACCAGCTTCCACTGTCCAGTTTTCCACAGGGTCGAGAGGCGAAAAAGCCACGGCCACAACTGGGAAGGTATTCCGATTCCGTGGGCGGTCTCCACGGGCCTGCTAGGACCTCTGGACCACTGCTGGAAGTACCTGTTAGCCTCTTAAGGTACTGTGAGGGGACTTGCCTCGGGACCTTCCCCCCCTTGCCCCGGAATTCCTGCCTCCATCGGCGGCTTGACTCAACGCTCCTTCGCGCCGGGAAGCTTTTTCTGCATGGCCGATTTGTACGGAGACAAATCCGAGATACCCACGAGTAGCCCAGACGTGGGTAAACGAGTCGCAGAACTTGATCTCCGTTGCTGCATTGTTGGTAAGATCATCGCCCTCAATTCCCTCCGGCATATTTTCTGCTCGTTGTCTGCAACTTTTTCCACTACATCATTCCTCTGCCTCGCCGAGAGTATATTCCTCCACCGTCGCCCGAAGTTCTTCCTTCTTCATCACCCTGGTCTGCCCCGAACCTTCGATCTTGACCTTTCATCCTCTCTTTCCCCTTCCTCTCTCTCCTCTTCCTCTCTTAAGGCTTGTCCACACTTTCCCCACCACGCCCGCCCTCCAGTCCACCTCCGGACTCTCCGCCATCTGAAATCATTGCCTGCTCAGTGATCTCTCATCTCTGCTCCTTCCCTCACTTCACTTTCCCCGGTCACTCCCACGGTGTCCCACCCCCAATTGAGCGTCGGACTCCTCTCTCACGTCCCCCCACTCGCCTTTTTTCAGCGTCGGCGCAAAGATCTCAGGGATCACACATCCTGAGATCCTTCACATCCAAGAGACTCTTCTTCCTCTTCTTCCTCTTCCTCTCTTTCATCCTCTTTCATCTCCCTCTCACCCATAGGCCGTCCCTGCGTCCCATCCTCACATAATGGCCGCCCGTCACTCACGAAAGCTTCTGCGACCACTCCTTTACACTTCCGCGGCCGCGGCTGCCGGTGCGGGAGTGTTGTACATCTCCTACCGTCCTCGCAACATTCCGGGCTTGGAAGCCCCCGCCGTCCCTCCACCGGGTTACCACGAGGGAAAGCTCGTCCCGCCCAGTTTCCCGTCCATCAAGGGTCGCATTGATCAGATCAAAGATCTGAAGCGAAGCCAGACCGAGGAGCCTTATGATCTCCTGGTCATCGGTGGTGGTGCGACGGGCTCGGGGATTGCGCTGGACGCGGCCACCCGTGGCCTGCGGGTGGCGGTCGTCGAGCGCGACGATTTCAGCGCCGGCACGAGTAGTAAGAGTACCAAGCTGGTCCACGGTGGTGTGCGCTACCTGGAGAAGGCCTTTTGGGAATTGGACTACAACCAGTAAGTTGGACCTCTCTGTCTCTCCCCCTCAATTTTACTTTTATCTTTACTTCCCTTTCCCATTCTTTCTTCCCACTGTTGTCATTCCAATTTATGTGCCTATGCAATCGGAAAGAAATTGCGGGCGAAAAAAACAAAATCGTTCCGTGTCAAGGCAATTTCTGACCGATGATGTCATCGCAGGTACGCGCTGGTCAAGGAGGCGCTGCGTGAGCGCAAGTACTTTTTGAACACCGCCCCGCATCTCTCCCAATGGTTGCCCATTATGGTGCCCGTCCAGAAGTGGTGGCAGATTCCCTACTTCTGGGGTGGTTGCAAGGCGTATGACCTTCTGGCTGGATCCGAGGGCATCGAGAGCTCCTACTTCCTCACCAAGAGCAAGGCGATCGATGCCTTCCCCATGTTGAAGCGTGACGATGTGATTGGTGCTATGGTCTACTACGGTATGTGCCAAAAATCCTCTGTACTTTGGATGGATGATTGTTCTACCATCCGACTGAGCTGACACACGTCCTTTTTCTGTCTCGATAGATGGCGCCCACAACGACTCGCGCATGAACGTCTCCCTAGCCATGACCGCCGCTCTCTACGGCAGTACTGTGGTCAACCACATGGAGGTCACCGGTCTGACCAAGGATACCGATGGCAAGTTGAACGGTGCTATCCTGCGGGACGTGATTCCCGGCAAGGACGGTGAGCAGGCCGAGGAGTTCAAGATTCGCGCCAAGGGTATCATCAACGCGACCGGACCCTTCACCGACTCCATCCGCAAGATGGATGAGCCCAGCACCCAAGAAATCGTCGCTCCCAGCTCCGGCGTTCACATCATCCTCCCTGGTTACTTCAGCCCCTCCAACATGGGTCTGATTGACCCTTCCACCTCTGATGGCCGTGTCATCTTCTTCTTGCCCTGGCAGGGCAACACCATTGCCGGTACCACCGACGCCCCCACCGAGATCACCTACCAGCCCGAGCCCTCCGAGAAGGACATCCAGTGGATCTTGAACGAGATCCGCGGTTACTTTGCCCCCGACATCACCGTGGACCGCAAGGACGTGTTGGCCGCGTGGTCTGGTATCCGACCTCTGGTCCGTGACCCCGCCAAGAGCTCCTCTCAGGCTCTTGTCCGGAACCACTTGATCAGCGTGTCGCCTTCCGGTCTGTTGACCTGTGCCGGTGGCAAGTGGACAACTTACCGTCAGATGGCCGAGGAGGCGGTTGATGAGGCGATCGAGGCCTTCCACCTGAAGCCGCGCGAGTTGCACAACATGCCCGACATCAGTGGTGCTGGTGGTAGTGGTCTCGTGGCCGACGGTGCTACCCTGGACGGCAGCTGCCAGACCCACCAGGTGCGCCTGATCGGTGCCCACGGTTTCTCCCAGACTCTCTTCATCAACCTGATCCAACACTTTGGTTTGGAGACCGATGTTGCCAAGCACCTGTGCACCTCTTACGGTGACCGTGCCTGGCAAGTGGCTGCCTTGTCGTCGCCCACCGGCGCCCGCTACCCCGTCCGTGGATGCCGTATCTCGGCCCTGTATCCCTTCGTTGATGGTGAGGTCCGTTACGCCGTTCGCCACGAGTACGCCCAGACTGCCGTCGATGTGATTGCTCGCCGGACCCGTTTGGCCTTCCTCAACGCCGAGGCTGCCCTGGAGGCTCTCCCCAGCGTCATTGACTTGATGGGTGACGAGCTCAAGTGGTCCAACAAGCGTAAGGAGGTTGAGTGGAAGGAGTCGGTCTCTTTCCTGTCCTCCATGGGTCTGCCCAAGAGCCTCTTGACCTTGACCCGTGAGGAGGTTCAGAACGGTCGTGTGAAGGAGCTGGATAGCCAGGAGCGCAAGCACTTTTCTCGCGTCGGTGAGTTTCCCCTTCCCCCGCGGTCGCAGATGCCTTCATGCCCACTAACCCCCTTTTCCATCCCTCTCTTGAATCATATGACTGACATTTTGCTGTTGTTCTTCTACCAGATCCTCCTGCCGATATCCTCAAGGGTGACACCAAGAACCCCAATGCCGACCCCATGATCTCCAAGGACTCTCCTGCCAACAAATAAGTTTGGGGTGACTGAGCTGTGTTTTATGATGGGCTGTATGCATAGAGAGCGGTTTCTGTACAAATAGAAAGTTTTAATGCTGAATGATTGATTTGCTTGTCCTTTTATGGGCACGAAATTTCGGAATTTGAACTTGGATCCATAGAGACGGACAGTCAGATGATCACAGTAGACTGGACTTTTCAGTATGGATGTCATACATTGTCAAATATCATCTGAGATATGTCCATCTCGACACACTAGTTCATTCATCTCTAAGCGTTCATCTGATCTCAACTCTAGGTCCTGACCGTTTAACCACAGAAATTGTAGAACATATATTCTCCCGGCTATTGCAACTGCCACGTAACGCCTAGTCCCGCCCGTATCGTCCCTATCCATCATCTGCTTTTACATATAAGAGATGGAGACAGATTGAATCCTACTATATGTATGGTAGGCTTGAACGGATTTTGATCCCTGATTGTCCTTGGAAATATTTGATTTGGCCTTTGTGGACGTTTTGTGTCGGTGTTGATGTGCTGCCCTGTTTGTGTGTGCGACAAGTACAAGGACAAGTATAAGTACAAGGACATCTCAGGTGTGGGATCATGATGCGGGATGCATGCGCTGCCACGCACGGATAGACCTATCCGTCTTCCGTCTTCCGTCTTCCGCCTTGCGTCTTCCGCCTTGCGTCTTCCGTCTTGCGCCTTCCGCCTTGCGTACTAGCCCTATCAATATCAAGACCAAGATCAATATCAAAACCATTCAGACACCCACAGGTAAAAAGACAGTCCATCTTCAAAGCGGTCTCATTAGAAGTCCACACAGCACTCACACATCAATCGCATCATCGTATGGAATACCCTCATATGGGTGGTTAAACATCGGCTTCATCTACGTTCTTCTTCCCTGTATGTTTGCTGATCCGGCACGTACATCCGTCCTGGCGGCTGCACCCGCGGCGGCATCGTACTCATCTGATATGTCATGGTCACTATCCCTGGCAGGGCAGCTTGTAATACTCTGAACCAGGAGCACCCGAGGCCGTTGAGTGATGGAGACTTGCTTTTCGTGAGATGTTGCAGAGTACACGCCCTACCGGCGCCTGTTAATGATACAAAGATGGGATATGGCCGAAATTGAAAAGTCTGATGTAGATGGTGTTCATTGGGTAACTCGCTGTCACGCTACTAGCCCGCCATGTCTTGCTGGGTGCTCATCGGAGCCATGGGTAGTAGGCGCTTGGTCCTCAATAAATGCACATCTTTATGGATGGCGCGAGTGAGATGTAGGGAATTCAATTTATCTGCTGGACATGTTTCAAGCTAGGCCGCCGGTCCAGCAGAGAAGATCTTCATCCATGACGGTGTAGGGAGGTAGTTTCATACCGCGGCCAGTAGTCCTGCGGAGTCATATACAGTTGGCAAATTCTGTCCAGACGCGGTGGAAAGCCTCCCAAATGAGACTGTGTCTTCGGGAGATGCGGTTGATGACGAGACAGGTCCTGGTCTGCAGAACTCTCACGCCAGTCTCGTTGCCCAGTCCGTGATGGTTCTCCCGTATTCATCAATGGCGTGGCCGTCTCCGAGTGAGCTAGTTATACCTACGCACGATTGACCCTCATTGATTCTCTCAACTTCGATGCTACCGTAGTCTCGGATGCCCCCATCCCCGACTCATCGAGGTTGTTTCGTTGCAAGACCCTCAGACGTCGATCGTTCTTCCAAGCTCGATTGCGGCTTAACATGCCCTCGCCGCCGATTCAGCGAGTCTGGCGAAAGAATGTTGGTGCTCGTAGATTTCGCCTTGTTCGATTGTGGCCTGGGGTGATTTATGCTCGAATCTCGTTAGTGCTCTTGAGCTTGGTTCCGGTCACGCGGAGTACGAGCTTGTGGTGGACTTACCGAGTTTGGTAGAAGATACTCGGCCTTTGTTGATTCTCTCAAGTATGAATACGGCCTGAGATGACCTCGTCGCGGACTGAACGAGTCTAAGTCTATTGGAAGCTTGTGAATACTCGTAGATTGCATAGTTCGATTGCGGCATTGAATGACCTCGTCGTGGACTCAGCGAGTCTGCTAATGGACGGTCGTATCTCGCCTAGAAGAGTATGATGTCGTCGCGGACTTAGCGAGCCTGCCAATGGACGGTCATATCTCGTGAGTTCTCTCAAGTTCGATGGCGGCCTAGAAGAGTATGATGTCGTCGCCGAGTCAGCAAAGACTCCTTGACTCTGGTTGGTTCTCCCAAGTTCGATGTGGCCGCCGAGTCAGCGAGTTTGTGTGTCCTCACCATTATAAAAACCCCTCCTCCCATCCCTCCTCTCCATCCTCTCTCTTTCTTCTTCATCCTCCCCTCCATCAACAGAACTGTCTCTGCTTCTGTCCTTGCCTCTGCCTCGCTCTCTCTGTCTTGGCCTTTGCCTTCGCTCTCTTCCTCTGCGCCTTCGCTCTCTTCCTCTGCGCCGTCGGTCTCTTCCTCTGCACCGTCGGTCTCATCTCTGCGTCGGCGCTCTCATCTCTGCGTCATCGCTCTCTTCTTTTGCGTCGTCGGTCTCTTCTTGCTCGCGGCCGCTCAATTCAGACCGAAGCCGCCGTCACCACCGCTTCACCGTCACCTCACCGTCATCTCTCTTTCACTGGAAATCGAGAGGATGGCTAAGCGTGGTGGTCAGCACCGAGGTCCCGCCAAGCAGAAGGGCAACCGGAAGGGCGGACGGAAAGACGCCCAGAAGGACGCTTCGAAGGACGTCCCGAAGGACACTCCGGAAGAAAAGCCGGAAGATCAGACGGAGGACCAACGTCACGAGGGTCCTGAAGATGCCGAGTCTAGCCCACGCCAGGCAGACTCTGTTGCCCCCCGCCCCCCAACCGACTCGAATAACGGAGATGCCGTTGACAGGGCTCTCCGGTGTTTGACCTTCCTGTCGCTCTACATGAAAATCATTCATGTATGGGCCTTCACGGCCTTGATGGTCATTCTCCCCGCTTGCCACGACCAGGAGCAGGCTTACAGTACCACATGCTACCGATACAGCTGTGGTTGTAGCCTGTTCTATCCTGCGTTGGCACTGGTCGCCTGGTTCATCTTGAGCCCGCCCCAACGACCGGTGCACCCCAGACTCTTCGACTGGATGAACTCTGGGAGCACCACGGCGGCGCTTACAGATGTTCTAATCAGCATCTTTCTGGCATGGGCTTTCAACGGCCAGGGCGGATTCGGGTGGTTGGGCCACATGGTTGGCACGGCGGATTTGAACGTCCGGGGTGCGCATTCCACGGCTGTTCATGGACAGGTCTGGATCTGGTCTTTGCGAGTATACCTTTTTTGTTTCGCAAGAATGGTATGGTTGCAAGTCATGGCCACACCACTGGACATGTACAGGGTGTGCGAAACCGCAGCACGCACCGGCTTCATCTCCGGAATGATCATCTGGGGTGCGGCGATCTGGGCCCTGCGGGCATGCACAAGCGCGTCTGGTTCTTCCTCCGAGACGGTCTCTCTGTGGTTCTCCCGGCTCACGGTATGTATCTTTTTATATTTGCTTTTTCCCTTTCTCATGCTTCATGAGGAACATGTCGTGGCTGACTGTTTACGTCGACGATCCCAGTTGCTCGCGGGAGCATTGATCAGCGCCAGCGTGATCATCGAGATGGTCCGGTACCACCTTCCCCGACCTGTCCGCAGACAACTTGCTCGCCTTCCACTTACGCGAGTTGTCTTGTTCGCCATCCTCGCCGCTGCCGGTCTGATGCAGTGGATGATGGTTGGCGGCGTCCGCAGAAGAAGGATGATGCTCGGTCGTTTGGTATGTTCCTGGCCCACCCCCCCGGATCACGGAAACCCTAACGCTTGCCTTATCGGCTCGCGATAACAAAAGCTGACTAACTCTTATCGCTATCGTTTAGACCCTCACCGTACGGACGTGGCTGAACGAAGGATGGCCCGGTTTGATAGGCCGCCATTTCGATGTCGTTGGTTGGACCCTCTGGCTTGGTCTGTCGTTGTGGGGATATTGCCTGGTAAGTTTTGACTGTCTTTGCTTTCTTCACATCACGCTGGATGACGGCAAGACTGACAAAGGCTCATCCTCTCATTTAGGTCCTGATATGCGTCTACTGCATATCAGACATGATCTTCCACTTGCTTCGGAGACACGTTCTGGATGGATGATGCTTCTCCGTTTCTTTTGTTTTGTTTTGTTTTCTTTTCTCTTTTCGTCCCTTTTCGTCCCTTTTTGGGATGCTCTGGAGTGAATGATGGATTCGCCTTTGGAGAGGCAGGTTATTTAATTTTTAATAGTTAATCTTAATCCTCATTCAGCTCCTTCTCCGTGCGCTCAGCATCTCCGTCCCATTCCTGTCTTAGTCCTGCAGTAAGCCGCCTCTCCAAAAGGCGTCGCAATGACCTGGTAGGTACTAGGTAGAGGGAGGATACGCCTAATACCACAAATTACTGTTCAGAATGCTCCTTCCTGTAGCAGTAGCCCTATATATTGGTAATCATCTGGACTCCATCTTGATCGCGACCGTTGAGATATATCAGTCTATGGACAAGAGGCACGGATTCTAATCTGACCGGATCGCTCTTCAATTTTTCAACAGCCCTTCAACGATATTGGAGATGGAGTACCTAGTCAGTAGTTGCTCATGCATAAGAATGACGTTCCATGCGCTGACTGACAGCCGTGTATTTGTCCAGGAGAGCAATCTCGCGTTGTACAACTACAAGGTCCCCAGAATCGGAACAAACAGTTTTCTTTCTACTTTAGCTGGAGGTCACTGAGACTAGTGTGTCACGGAGACGGGCATATAGATGTTGGCAATTCGCTACAGTACCTTGTCAAGTACCCAAAAGATTTAATCATGATCAAATTGAGTGAGTCCACTGACTCCAAAAATGACGCCGTGCGCCTTGAGTGGATCGGAGATGGATAACATGTCAACATCGGACGTCTCATCGGACGGCTCTTGATAAAGGTAAACAATCTATGACCGGATGTGCTCGTATCTAAGTAAAGCTTTTATTTCCGGGTCAGACTTAATTATCTACTTTTTTCAGTGGTAGCTCATGAGATTTATGTTCATTAGATTGATGATGTGATCGTAGTTCAGGTACGATGCTAATTCAAGTACTTTTCCTATGGTCTGTCTCTGAACCACCTCAGTCAGAAGAAAATGCTTGTATCCGAATGCTTCGGATAGCAATGTTCATGATCATCTGACATGCATCATGGAAATCTGACATTGTCACGAAGCTTGGATTTGCAGATGTAACGTTTCCAGACCAAAATGAAATTTATGAGATTATTTCTGCTTATTGGAGACATCTTATCTTCCTTGAGTTGAGGGACTGTTTTGGCCTATTATCTATACTAAATCCATGCCAATAGGGGTTCGTCCCCTTTTGTACGCGGCATTAGAGACGGCGTGGAGCGTGAATTGCGGTCTACATCGTTAAGGATAGGGTACCTCCTCAGAAAGAAAAAGAAAAGAAATTATCCAGGGAGCAACAGCCCGCAAGACGAAAGTGACTCCTTTTTATCATCAGATACTACGCGAGATAGCTTCTCTACTTCAGTATGTTCCTGTCAGTCCTTGGCACACAGATCCAGACATCAAGTTGTGCTCAGTGCTCACTGTTCAGTCGTCCACAAGGACCAGAGAAAGGATAAAATTCACGGCCTCGGATCTTAGTCCACGTGCCTGCTTCATTCAAATTAGCCGGCGAGGACGGCCGGCATCAAAGGTCCGATGAACCCAGCCCGAGGACGTGCCACGCTAACGGCCGTTGACCCGTGCTGGGCCATCGCTGGAACGGGAGCGGGAACACCCAAGATGAGCGTGGGTACGTTTTAAGTCGTGTCTCGACAATCAATAGAGATGTACTACTACCACTACTACTACCAATCTAGCAATGATGAGTGGGGGTATTTCTAACATTGACCGTTACTCGTAGGACATGCCACTACATTGCTACACCATGCAGCACCAGGTCCTCAACACATCAGTAAGACTCTAGTAAGCGAAGAGCAACCAGACGGACCCTAATAGCGTTTATAGACCCTCTCGTTTGACGAGCGACCAATAGTCAGCTCCGATTTTAATGAGCTTTGCTTACAGGATTCGCACCCATGACATCAACGCAGGGGGTTCTCGACACCATCCATTCGGCCATGGAGCAATTTCTTCTTCAATCTTGATTATTCTGCTCCTGCGAACTTGATTCTTCCCTTTTCTGCAGCTGGCATGATTGGCACCCCAGACCGGATTCGTGATTGTCGGACTCGGCAGCCGGCAGTGTTGTGACTTCGTTGCCAGATCGGGACTCTGGAATCGGCTCAGGTGAGTCGTGAGGGCGCTTCTCATCAACATCTCGGAAGCAGACAGGCTCCGCGTTGGCAAGTACTGCACTGGCTCGGGATGTGCCAAGACCTTCAGTCATACCTGCACAGTGTAATAGGGTCAAGTGTCTAGTGTCTAGTGTCTAGTGTCTACTGTCTACTGTCTACTGCACAGTGGCATACATCGCATGAGATTTTGCCGAGCATTCTCATTCTCCCTTCGCTACTGGCGTTACTGATACTGGCACCGCAATCGCAATGAACAATCAAGACCACAAGGACCCCAAGGTTCGAAAGGTGCTCCTAACGTGCGAACACAAGGTCCGTGTCTAATCCTACCGTGTCGGTGATATCCGACAGCCCATGGCGCCCAAAGCGAAGCCGTCAAACTTAGTCCCCTACTAATAAAGTATATCAAGCCACCCTCATACCAATTCTGCGTTTGTCATGTCCGAGCGGTTCCCAATGACGGGGGAGAAAGGCCTTTTCATACCTAGTCCTCCTGCATACTCCACCGCACATCCAACCCGAACTAGTAGAATGAGCAGTCTAAATTGTTCAAACTGGGCCTGGAGGTCTTGACTGCGAGATTGGTTTTACTTGTCCGCAAAGCCGAAGACTGTGTGGGTTCTCATTGATTTCAAGGTCGGTACGGAGATGGATCGAGCGTCTCAAGTGACGACTTGCCAAAGGCTATAGTTATTAGTTAGTAACACTATACAGTATACACTATACAGTCCTGCCACTTTAGTTGTCGACCGATGATCATCCGCCTTTCCTACCTACTCAGTCGAAAACTCAAAACTCTAGTGGCGGGATTGTAGTGTACACTGTACACTCCCGATCTCGAGCCTAGCTTGATTCATTCCAATTTCTTGAACAACAACAGTCAATATTTTTTATTTATTTGGACCGGCGTGCCACTGTCCACTATCCTCTAGTCCATCTCTAGTCCACGCTCCATCGTCAATACTGTCGGCACTCGGCAAGTATACACCTCTTCCGACTGCCGCTAGTGCCACTCCTCTACTTGAAGCAAGAGCTGTCTCTCTAGTGTTGCACTTTGTGGCCTTGGTAGGTCTTGTCCTGTGCCATAACACTCAACATAGTACATACTGCACAAAATATAAACTACAAACTCACAGAGTAGGAAGTACTAAGCACAGCGGACGTGGTTCGAAGCTGAAGGGTCTGCACCTCGTCCAGGGACACTCCGACGCGGACTCCACTAAGATAGTGGCTCCAAGCGACCTGGACCGTCGTCGGAGCCGATGTGGAAGGTCGGTACCACTTCCTGTACCTACCTGGTACCTTACTACCTAGTACCTAATTACCTACTACCTACCTAATCATATGAGATCCGGGAATCGCAACGATGATGTCGTATACTATTACCTACTAGCATCTGCGTTCTGGATGGCTCATACTCAACAAATACTTCGTTCAGTCCTACTCGAGACTGCAAATGCAATCGATCATCACACTTTAGCATGATCTGTGCTTTTCTAAAAATCGAGAGCATTCTCCACATAACCTAGTCTACAATGCTACTGCGCCCAGTGCTTTGCGAGCGTCTTGAAGTAGTTGGTAGGGTGGCATGTACCACTTACAGTACGTCCTAGGTGGTGCTCGCGCGGTGGACCTTGGTCAGAAGCTAAGTGTAAAGAAAGGAATGGGATCCTTAAGGACGATACTGGCGCACGCTGGGGATTTACCCGAGGGTGTTTGCCTTGGGAGTATGGTTCCAGTATGCTCTGCATTTGTAAGCAACTGATGTGGTTTTTGTTGATGATTGTTGCTGTAGATCGAGCTTCATATTTTCATCAAGATTCATCAGATCATATGGAGGGAGAATCCGCTGGTACGGTCGATAGGAAGTGCTCTACTGGTTGGAAACAAACTGGCGAGGAAGCGGCAGGTTCTTAAGCAACTCCATAGATTACTTCAGTGGGAGAAGAGGACTTGACTGTAAGTATTTGTACACATTAGTGGAGCAGACCATATACTCTACTCTGAGCTAGATCGACAATAAGGCTTCGATGAGACGGAAGGAAAAAGCAATCATTTCTGTCATGCATCCCGTGCAAGTGCTGTCTTGGGCACCTGTGGTGTGGACAGTGAATCTTGGAATCGATGAAGATTCACTCCCGCCAAGTCATTCCGGACGATCTGGCAGGCCGCTGGGAGATAGCCTGGTATGTATGAGCATCAAAGCCTAGTCCATTCCCAGCGTTATAGCGCCGAGAGCCTGAACCCCATCCTCGGCGGCTATATCGGATTGACACGCACTTGAGGACGGCGATGGAGTCGGCAAACACACGAAAGAAAAAAAAAAAACTATCCATCGGTCCCCCGAAAGCAAGACTGAGAGCGTCATTGGGTGCTCAGAGGCGAAAGCGCAAACGCGCCTCGCCATTATGCATGTGTTCCCGATCCGAGGCGAGTAGCGAAAATCAAAAAGCAGGGGAATCCTTGTCGCTCAGTCATCGCCGTGCAGATTTCCGTTTTTTTCTTGTTTTCTTTCCATTTCGCTTGTCGCCTGTCCAAGAGATCTCCCCTACCTCTCTCTCTCTCTCTTCCTCTCCCTCTCGCTAGTCGTGCATCGTCTGACATCACGCTTGTCCTGCGGACCCCCCGCTCCTCTGGCGGCCCCCCCCTCTTCTGTGCTTCTCCAGTTCCCCAATTGGTCTGACTGTGCATCTTCCTCAAGACGCACACACAGTTGGGTCGGCCCGTTCGCCGTTGGGAACGCTTCGATGGGCGAGACTGGGCCCTTCCAAGAGACAGTAAACGCCAATGAGAAGCCCGACAAACGACGGAGACACGCAAGTCTAGTGCTGGTCTGGCCAGCACTGTCGATGCTCCCGCTTGGCATTCCAGCTCGGCTCTGCGCTGCACTCCTGATCCAGTCTCGGCTCTCGCCTGGCGGACGTGTGTCAAATCCGACTCCACTGTATCCACGGATCCACTTGAAGATCAGGCTGGTGTTCTCTTCCTCCGTCGCACCGTCGGTCGGGCATGGAGGCTCGCTACTTTGTGGAAGAGAAGCGACAGAGACCACGGCGGTGTTGTCGGTTGCTCTTGAATAGCGTCAACGATCCAGTCCTCATGAAGGTCCTCGTTCATCCACACCTTTCAGGATGCTGGAGAAGTGGCGGCAGCCAGAGGTTGCAGGGACTCTCTGTGCCCTGCAAGATGGATCGATCTCGCACAACCTTTGCCAGTACGTCACCTATGTGGAGCGACCTTCAAGTAACCCCGGTTCCTTCATGGCGGGAGAAGGAGCGGTGACTAGCTGCAAAGTCGACGACAATCGAAGCGGAGATGGAGAATAGACGGAGGGGGGGGGGGGGGGAGGGAGCAGCAGTGTACGAACATATTGAAGGGGCAGGGAAATCAAACAAAAAAGGTCAAATGGAAAAAAAAAAAGCCCAGTCGCGAGAAAGTCAAGGGCATCAAATATCCCTTCATCCATTCGACGGCGGACCGCCAAAGCTGAAACGCTTCTTATCGTCGTAAGCCTCGCGGCACATGATTCAGGCTAATTCTTTGCTCCAGCGTTCGTCCCGCCTCGGTAATTGTTCCAGAATCGTTCGACGGCCCGCTTCGCGACAGTTGAGCCACGATACCGTTCCATAAAGTAATTGAAGAGCGCAAACTCATCGGGAGTCAGCACATAGTTGTCGGGGTCGGCTTGAATGCGCGTCCAGAGATCTGTGATTGCATTTTCAAGCACCAAAGTGGTTTGCTGATCCACGGCGCCATCTTCGCAGTTGCGCGCATGGTCCAAGGCCTGGCGGACGCTTGAGAGATCTTTTGACATCGTTCTGGTCGGAGGGTGACGTAATGGCCACTTTTGGGTATCAAACGTGGAAGAAAGAAGCGGGCGGAGTTGGGGGGTAAAGAGAAGGAATGTAGATGAGATTCAGCCCTGAAGCTTGCCAGCTTGCCCCTAATCCAAGTCAGACGGCCTTGCGTAGTAATAAAACCAGGGACTCGGCCTCGCGGGGACAAGAATGACGATAGTAAAGATGGAAAAGATCACAAGAAAGACTGGAAACAGACTTTTGGCACACGATCAAAAGAAAGGAAGGAAAGCCAGGGCGACCGTGATCTTTTTCAATCCTGAAATGCCAGCACAAAGGACCACAATCATATAAAGTCAAAATGTAGCATCAAAAAATCATGATATTCAAATTTAGATTAAAATGGGCAATTGTCCCAGCAAAGGACCCGGAAAAAGAATCAAAACACCAAGCCGAGGTGGAGCAGCGTAATGTGGGTGCGCTGATGTGGACAGATGTGGACATGCCCTGGTGAGAGGGTCCAGTCCACTGTCAAGTGTACAGTACAACCCTAGTGTCCGTCCAGCGTCAGTATGCGCCCATGCGATATGAATCTTTGGCCGGATCACAAGAGGAAAGGGGGCCGATGATGTGGGTGGTGTACACCGAACTCTCTAGCAGGAGGGTCCTTGTTTGCAACTGGATGCAAAAGAAATGGTGAGACAGGCGGGCTAGGGGTCGGTCAAACAAGTGTAGAGGGATCTAGAAGAAACTCTAAACGCAGCAGTAGTGTAAGATTTTCCAGGCAGAAGAGCCGGAGTTCCAACGGGATAGGGCAAGACCAAGACTTCCCACAGGAGTGACAGCCTAGAATCATTCATGGGGGTCGAATGGGACAGAATAAGCGCCGCGTCCGAAAGACAAGAGACCTCGACAGCCGACCCTCGTCGAATCCATTTCGATAGAGGGAGGTATTGCCTCACGGAAGGCAGGTCTCAACGGGGGCCAGAGCCGCTGCACAAGAAGAGGAGTTGATCAAATCATGGTTTTTTTTCCTTACCCCAAAGCGGTCAAGGACAGCCTCAGTAACAGACAGAGGAAGAAAGGTATTTGAAGATCGTGGCGCCCATCTCGGGATTTGAGAAATGAAATGCAGAGATTGAATTGGCAGCAGGTCATCAACAGCTCGTGAGTTAGCAAGCCTTCATCCAGTATCGCCGCCGCGAGGGCTGTCTTTGGTTCAAACATGATCTGACAGACCTGTCCGTTTGGAGTTTGGACTAGTGCATCCCTTACGTATGCGCAACTGCGCATCCGTTGGATGACTCTGCAATCTGCCAACAAGCTTGCCAACGGGCTTGCCCGTGGTGGGTAACGTTCATGGTGCATTAGCATCCTTGGCATAACGGCTGGGGCCATAGGGAGAATTACCAGAGACGGAAACCCTTGTAATCCTTCCTCCGTCTCGCTATGACACGCTTCCGAGTCCATCCTTCCTCAGGCTCGAAAAGTGTCCACTCTCCGTGCTGAGAATGGCCGCCTCGCAAGCGTAGAGAGACGAGAGAATGATGTCTAGTGGAGACAAAGTGTCGGGTTCGTTCGTGAGATAATTTCAAGGATCGGACACATCGTCTTGGTCTGATTGGGCGTTAGATCGGTGCTAATTCTGACTCGCATGTGGGCACGGTGCAACTCTGCATTTATCCAAACCTCGCTAGCCGTATACTGCAAGTGTACTACCATCCTGTAGTAGCAGTAAGGTAGACCTGAATAGCTGGTATCAAGACTCTCAGAAGTGGTCTTCACCACAATCCGTGGACCGAGGTCACTGATTTTGCTGCTCCACGAAAAGCCGTGGTAGGGGGAATCTTGTTTTGGATGGTTGAAAATTGACTTTCTGGGTGGACATCGTCAGATGGAGTGTTCCCCCATCGTGAAACGCTGTCCGGCGGACCGTCGTGGAGCTGGGCCAACATCACGAGGCTCAAGGCGGATCCAGCAGGTGAGTCCAAACGATGAAGGTTCGCAAGATCGTCCTACAATGTCGAGTCTCGAAAAACGTCAACTCACAGTTCCCAGAAGAGGACTGCAGTGACCTTGTTGGAGGAAATTCTCATGAGACCAAAACAACTGACAAAAGCATCGTCGCCGTATCATGTTCCAGTATCTCCGTCCTGTTTCGGCGAGAATAAAATTACCATCACCTTCTCATTTGGCTGCATTCCTTCATCGGGGTGGTTCTCCGACCGTCTTGGCTTGAAAGGAAAATCATCCGAAGTTTATCCCTTCTGCGGGCACCCCTCCTGATTCAGTCGAAAAGGACTTACTAAGGCAAGTGCGGAAAATTCAGAGTCAGTCATTCGGCATCTCAAACTCAGAATCCGGTCCATCTCCCGTCGCGCGAGTGGTCAGGTCTGCCTCACCCGGTCAAGGTACAAGTACCGAGAGAACCGATTGGTGCTGTTCCTGAAAATTGAGAGCTTGATCGAATAGGTCAAATCGACCTTCTCAAAGGCTTTTCTCCTGCCAACGAGACTGCCATCGGCTGGATTTCCGGAGCGCCCACGATCGACGTCGTCGTAAGCACCGAGTGAGGATCGATCTGTGATCACCAGCGCACCCCATCTCAAGCATTCTAGGCCTCAAAGCTATTTCTTAATCGAGCCTGTCCAAACGGCGCCTCTCCTATTTTCAGACACATGCGCGAATCGTGTGAGACGCTGGGACTGCTGTCCACCTTTTCTGCTCCGTCTTCTGAGTTGTATATTGAAGTGACTCAAGTATGCTATCCGATCTCGACCCTACGGTCTTGTCACGGCTGCCAGGCCGCCGGCATAAGTCATCAAAATCGGAGACCTGCCAAGTGCCCTAAAAGTGGGCTCGGAAATCCCCCCTGATACCAAGAGCCGGACGTTGTCTGGCCCACTGCAGATGTGTAAATTCATTTAGAATACCCGGAGGCCGCCCGTATGCTCAAAGTCTTTGCAATTTCTGAAAGTATGAATGATGTATCTGGAACCTGCATCCGTCGTGGGTCTGGCGATATCCACTGGGGACTGAAGGAACTGCATTGCTCCGAGAGAGGTTAATGCGCCGACAGTCAAAGTACAGTCAGGGTTCTTCCCTTTATCAAACTCGACACCTCCTGTCCCATTTTCAGGGACTTGTGGCAAGGTAAACCTTATTTTCTTTTCTGGGAGTAAGGGAAGAAAACACATGAAACAATCGGCCAGTCGGGACTGAGAAGTCAACGTTTGGCACATTGATTGAGGATTCAGGGTCGATTGAAGGGTATTCGAGAAGATGAGGTTTGTCTGCTTGCGTGGATGGCACAACACGAAACCTGCAGTTTCAGAGAGCACCTGACCAAAGGTAATCGACTCGCATGACTCGCAACCTGCTCGTCTCGAATCTCTCGATAGTACAGTACATTAGCACAATGTACATAGTACAGTACTGAGTATTGAGTCCTGACTGCCTACGTAGTACATACCGTATCTACTCTAAAATCTAACTACATAGTACCTTAGGAAGTTAAGTAAGGTACCTGCCACTTCCTTCTCGCTGAGCCATTGTGCAAATTCGCGGATGGTGTAAAACGAAAAAGAGATGCTATATCTCACTGCTAATGTATATATCATCTAGGCGCACGCAACCACAAACTTACCACGGAACAAGGACCCCTTCGTAATGTCTTCGAGTGACGGCTGGAAGTTATCGTTGTGACTCACTTGCTTGACAAGCACAATATCGCCAGACCTCCTGGAACACGGTCGTATTTATGAGAACTGTTCGACCATGCGCTTAGCAGCGGCAGTTCAAACCTTGTAAGCCCCTTTCATTACCCGCGATGAGCGTCGCTTTCGCATGAACGGGCCTACTCCGAGTGAGAGCCTGTAGAGTTCCGGACAACCATTCTCTGGCTGGAAGAAGTGCAGTGTGAAGCTCGGTAGCAAGTCGCCTTGTACGAGGGCAACGCGAAGCTAGTTAGTTGGTTAACGTGTCGCCGACTACCTATCGAGACTTGGATTAGCTAGTGCAGTGAAAGCCTCCACGCTCGCTTGATCTTGATCTTGACCTCGGCCGAACAGAGACCGCTGTCTTGTAGGGGAACTATCACTGAAATTAGTACCCAATAATCGAGAAAATTAGTACCCGATAATTGAGATCTCAATAGGCTCGCACAAAGCTAAGAGACATGACTCTAGTACAGACATCATTGGGTTATCAAATTCATAGTCGAGCACTCACGAAAAGAACGGGCAGTGAGAGATTTCCTTGAAAGGTCAGAAAACATTAGCCAATTCTGCAACCAGCTCTAAGACTCATAGAACATCGCAAAACCAGGTATGTGCCTGGACCAAAAGCCTGAACGCATTAATATGAATGAACCCTGACTGGACACTTTTAGAACATTCTTTATTTCGATGCAATTGGGACTTATCGAGTATATAACAATGTGTATGGATTGCCTGTCCCGGAATCCGTAATGTCATGTCCTTATGCACAGAACCGGCCTAAAATAAGGTGAATAGAGCTATATGCATGGCAGATATACTATGCAATAGGATCAATCTCGGAAGGTGTGGCTTGGGCTTGGAAGCAAACCCAGCCACAGAAGAGAGCTAATTGACGAGGGAATCATTTTCTGCCTAGATGGTTAAGTCCTCGGAGAATGACACTAAATTCTCAATTGGACGACGGAAGAAAGAGAGAGTGAGAGAGAAGTTAGGTAAAAGTGAGATGATTAAAAAATGCCCAAAAGCTTCGCGGAGACCTCACGAGAAGCAAAGACTCGTTCAATCGATCGCGACCCTCTGGAGCTGATGTGGAGGCGGACAACGGCAACCCGCGCGCTAGCGTGGAGGATGTTGTGAACTTGTGACAAGTGAGGAAAGCGTGCGGACATCATCGAACCGCCCGGCTCTCGCGCGACGCAACCTTCACCTTCACTTCGACTTCCTCGAGCTTGTCGAAGACAGGGATCTCGTAATTCTTCTTCCAGATACCATGCCGGGAGACAATCCCCCGCAAGCCGCGCAAGGTGCGACACTACCCCATCATCTCTCTTGATCAAGTCTATCTGGCCCGCCCGCCAAACCCCGCTCACTATCCCATTCCTAGGCGCCAAATCCAAGAAGAACAAGAAGAAGAACGCAAAGGCCAAAGAAGCTGCCCAGCAGCAGCATTCAGAGCCATTGGAGGTCGCGGAGGATGGAAAGCAGGATGGCTCTGCCGAGGTAGGTGTGGCCGAACTGGTCCGATGATTCCACCGGTCGTCAGCCCCGAGTCTCACAATCACAGGGTCACGCCGAGGACGTGGAGGACGTCGATGAAGCCGACGGCGTCGACGACACACAATCAAACCCCCATGCGACTCTAGAACCTACAAACCAGAGCTCCGCGCCCGAAACGCATCATGAGAAGGAACAGGCCAGCAATCCGGAACCCAATGACCGCTTCGATGCCCTCGTCCGCGACCGAGATTCCCTCAGAGCCGAGGTCACGGATATGCGCAAGTCTTTGGAGGAGATTCAGTCGAAACACGAGGCTGAGATGCAAGCGCTGCAAAAACAACTCGACGATGCCGAATCCAAGAAGGAGCACGCCGAGACGCAGTTCCAGAAATTGATGGAGCGGGTCAACGCTATCAAGTCACAGCTTGGCGCACGCTTAAAAGAGGATGAGGTAAAGTCTACTGGTACCCGGAGAACGAAAAGCCTCAGTGGCTGGAGCATCCACTGATTTGGACACAACAGGAGGAATTAGCACAAGCCCGCACGCAGATCGAGGAGCTCGAGGACCAGAATACAGAACTTCGAACGCAGCTGGATTCAAAGTCGTCCGAACTAGCCGAAGTCTGCGAAGAATCCGCTCAAAAGACCGAGGAGATTGCCACGCTACGGAACCGTACGAATCTCTCACAACAGAACTGGATTCAGGAGAAAGAAGAACTGCTGGAACAGAATGCTTTCCTTCAGTCAGAGTTCGAACAAGCCAAAGACGCAATGCACAATTGGGAAGTCTTGGCGATGGAAGAGCGTTCGGTGCGAGAAAATCTAGCTGAGAAAGCGGCCGACCTCGAGGAGCAGCTCTCCAATCTCCGTGATGCTTACGAAAGGGCATCGGAAGAACGCGACAGCCAACAGTCTACTGTTGACGGGCTGCAGCGAGCGCTGCAAGAGATACAGCTGGCACGGAAGCAGGAGCTTCGCGAGTTGGTGGAGACCTCCGATGCTCAACTTGAGGAGCTTACAAAGTCCCTGCGCGAGGCTCAGGAACAGGCCAAGGCTGCAGACAAGGACCTTCTAACTGCCCAGGAAGAACTTGAGAGGGTCCGGCCGTTTGAGAAGGAGGTCAAGGAGAAGAATTTGCTCATTGGCAAGCTGCGACACGAAGCAGTTACCTTGAATGACCACTTGACCAAGGCTCTCCGGTTTTTGAAGAAGGGCAAGCCCGAGGACAATGTTGACCGGTACGATGAATCGTTCATCACCTGCTCTCTTCCTACCTTGAAAACATTGCATACTAAACTCTCTGGTGTTGGCAGGCAAATCGTTACGAACCATCTCCTCCATTTCCTGGCACTCGATCGGTCCGATCCGAAGAAATTCCAGATTCTTCAGCTCATTGCAGCTTTGCTGGGCTGGAATGATGGCAAGTCACACGGAATTGCTTTTCCTGTCTCTTCTTCGTACTAATACGAACTCTAGAACAACGCGAGCAAGCAGGTCTGGCCCGCCCAGGAGGCTCTAACAGCTCTGGGAAACTCCGCGTGCCAGGAACACCACTACGTACTCCCAGCACACCGAACTTGGCTGAGTTCATGGACAATGGGGCATCGAGCAAGGAAACCTTAGCCGAGCTATGGTCCAATTTCCTGGAACAAGAAGCCGAAGCTGGAGATCGCAGTACAATGAGGCGTGGTAGTCATTTAGGGCCACCCTAAATGACAACAATGTGCATCGCGCGTCTTCTCGAGTGAGCTTTGCGAGGGCAAGCACCTGTCCCGCGAAAGGAACTCTGCGTGACAGACTATAAGAGTCCCTTCGAAAGCGTTCCTGTTGTATAGAATGTGGCCGCCCAATAGTAGGGGAAGACCATCCCCAGCCGCCGCATCAGTCACACCGCCTGCATTCTGCCGGACAATTATCTCCGATACAGAGTCCGGAGTCGGAATTTCTGTTTACAATCGCAAGTGGTGTAAGACGATAATATAGATTCCTCATATGAACCATTTGGCGGCCTTTCGTGCTCTGTTAAGTCCTCTACGATCTTCAAAATATTCCTGTCGTCTTTTTGCGACAATGGCTACCAATCCTTGTATGAAATGCTCCCACCTCCACCTTATCACCCCTGTCGCATTCCTCTATGCCCCTCCTGGTGCCTTTGCCTCGCCTACCCCAGAAATATGAAGTCATTTCGAAGCAAATTACCATACTTACCGGAACGACCGACTGATATATGAACTATGAGTCCCCCCTTCACAGCTCAATTCCGTCCCGTTGTGATCAGTGGCCCTTCTGGATGCGGCAAATCGACTCTGCTTAAGCGCCTGTTTGCTGAGTATCCTGGTAAGTCGAGTCTTGTTCTTCTCTCTTTGTCTTGCGCAGATGCTGACTGAGATGCTATTCAAAATTTCAAGACCGATTCGGATTCAGTGTCTCAAACACAACTCGTGCGCCTCGCGCGGGTGAGGTCGATGGTAAAGAGTGAGATCATTACCCTCCTTCTCCAAGGGGAAGAGCTGCAGCGAGGTGCATTTTCGCAGAAGAACGAACAGGGCCACACGGACTCAAGCGGCTGCAAGTAATTGGTCAGCATTCAAAACCCGCCTTGACTGACACCGTCCTTTTCCCAAAAGCTACAACTTCGTCACCAAGGAAGCATTCCTCGAGCTAGTCGCCCAGAACGGCTTCATCGAGCACGGTACGTCGCAGCCTGAAGTGCACCAGAACCATTTGAGCATACCACGCATGCACAGAGAACATCCACATAGCTATCCACCGGCTTTACTGTCCTCCTCCTCCCCAAGCCCACCTCGCCTCGTTCACATGGCAACCTCTCACTCATTCTGTCCAAACCACAGCCCAATTCGGCAGCAACTTCTACGGAACCTCCAAACAAGCCGTCAAAGACGTTGCCGAGAAGCAGCGCATTTGCGTCCTCGACATCGAAATGGAAGGCGTCAAGCAAGTCAAGAACAGCGATTTGAACGCTCGATTCCTCTTCCTTGCTCCTCCTTCCATGGAGGAGCTGGAGCGTCGACTGCGTTCTCGGGGTACCGAGACTGAAGGTGCGTATTAGAACACACCCATGACCTATGCGTCTGAATCCGTAGTGTCTTCGTGTTGCGGATGTTGCCCTGGGATGCGAGTGCTGACTCATTGATTCTGGTTTGTTACAACAGATAGTTTGCGTCAGCGCCTAGACCAGGCTGTTAATGAGTTGGAGTTTGCTAAGCAGCCCGGAGCGCACGATAAGATTGTTGTTAATGATGATTTGGAGAAAGCATATACGGAGCTGCGGGACTGGGTGGTTGACGGTGGTCGATTTGGTGCTGCGCAATAGAGTGAAAAGGGCTGATCCCGTTGATCTCCTACAGTCTGTACCTTATCTGCAATATTTGGAAAGTTGGAAGGGTCTCACAAGTTCACACTATAATGTAAAGGCCACATATGTTGCACGCACATTAATTCCCGAGATAAAGTTTCTCCTTATATCTGTTTAAGGAACTTAGGTACATATGCCACGAGCGTGAAGTGCAGGGCAGGCGGTTGTGCTCTGTCAATACAAAATTATGAACTCATCGAAGTAGACGAGCTTGAAAGGCGAGGAGGTGAAATGAAAGAAGGAGGATTCAGAAGTCTCTGACGTACTTCAGTACCCAAAAAGGCAAGACGCAAAATCAAATCAAGAAAGAAACGAAGAAAAGCTGGGGATATCTGCAAATGGCCCGCTGGCGTCAACATAGATAGTAAATTTTTGGAACAAGGGAGGTGAACGTCCTGTCCAGAAAAAGGGGATAGAGTCCGTCTTGCTACCGCCATGGGTGTGTACGGAGGCACTTGATATCGAGAAAAGTGACCTTGCAACGCCATCCAAAGAAAATAATTGAGAGGGTAGAGAGTTGGCTTAATAGCCGTTCATGGCAGCTCGTTGCGAGTTGCGGCTCAGTTCGCGATCCGCAGATGGACTGATGGGGCGGCTACCACCAGAGAGGCCACCGGCGGCGCTGCTCTCCTTCAAGGCCAACAGTTGCTTGGCGCGGAAGGTCTCGTAGTGAATCTGGCTAGTGGTCTCGACCAAATCTTGCAGATGAGTGCGAGTAAGGAAGTTTCGGAGATAGACGAATTCGCAGTGGGTCTCGTCTTCCACGTTAATGACACCCCATCGGTTCTGACGGCCACGAACCTGCTTGCCGTTCACCACGATAGTCTTCTCACTGCCGACCACGGAGAAAGGAATAATATCCTTAAACAAGGGTTAGTCTCCAGATTCAAGTTTACAACGTGCGAATACGTGCGCGAATGAGCAGTCTTACCTTGATCTGGGCATTGATTGCACGCTCCTCATCGTCGAGCTCATCGTTGTCATATGGGTACATCTTCAGGTTGTGGAATGCAAACTCCTCCTTGATGCGCTCCTTGAATGCCTGACGCTCGTCCAGAGTAAGGGAATCGGCCTTGGCGATGACGGGAACGACATTGACGACGTCTGAAAGCTTCTTCAGGACAACGATATCGATTGGCTTAAGACTAACGGGCAAAGCTCGGATTAGCATTCAATCTCAGAGCATAACAAATCGCTATGGTCAAGGCCGCGATGAGGAAGCACATACGCATGTCCAGACGGTTGGATGAAGAACAAACAGCAGTGAACGCGGGTGTCTTGAATGTAGCGCTCACGCTGAGCGGTGAGCTCCTTGCGAAGGTATGCTGAGTGCTGATCCTTGATGTACTTGACGATCGGGTCCCAGCTAGCTTTTGTGTCAGTCGTTTTTCATGAATATGCTGTAGTTGTTCTGAATGGGCATCATAGCAAGCCCCGAAGGAGGTTGATTCGTACCATCGGTCATTGTTGACCTGATCGCCATAGCCGGGAGTGTCAACAATGTTCAAGCGGAGGCGTACACCGTTCTCCTCGATTACTATTGTCCGCCGTCAGCCAACTTCGATCGCACAGAAGCAGATATATCCTGGATGACAAGAGGCGTACTGTGAGAGACTGTCTGAATCTCAGTTGTGGAGCGCACGGGCTCATTGGGAGTGAGGCGACCCTTGGAATCGATCAGGTGGGACGCGAAGATGGTGTTGACCAGTGTGGATTTACCCAGACCAGTTTGTCCTGATTATAGCCAAACAAAATCAGATTTTGATTCACAAAGCTCGAGTGTGTAGCATCAGTCCATACCAACACACATCACATTGAATTGGAAACCACGCTTCAACAGCTTCCGCTCAATCTGGGAGGTAATGCTATCGAAACCGACATGGCTGTGGGGGAAGACGGTGGGCTGCTGAGGTGAAGCAGCGCTAGTAGCGGCGGCCATTGTTGCGTTGCTTTGTCAAAGAGAAAACTTGGAACGAGAGAAGTTGAATCAAAAGAAGGACCAAGACCGAGATAGACGATTAGAGCTGGATGAGCTAAATTCCCCCAAGACGAAGATGCTGGAGAACCCCCTTAAGTTGCGGGCGTTGCTATTTCCATAATAGAACTCAGGGGGTAAGCTAGTCCGGATCGGGTATAGTGTGATTGCCCGCCGAACCGTGCAAAAGTCCACCCAAAAGAGGCAGGCTCGACTTGCGCGCAGAAAAAGCTTCCTTCGCCTTGTCTTCTCCGCAAATCTCCGCCGCCTCGAAACGACTTGACAGCTCCCTTCTGGTCCGCGGGTCTTTTCAGACAGGATACGATTATGGCGCTTTCTCTTTCACTTCGTCGGGCAATGCCCCAGCTGCCTCCGCTTGGCTTCCTGTCGACTGCCGCCTTTGCCCTACCGATCTCTATCAAAATCCCGCCGCTTCTCGCCGATCTCTGGGAGTCCGTCCTACGCGCAGTCCCAAAGAAGAAGACATCACACATGAAGAAACGTCATCGCCAAATGGCCGGCAAGGCTTTGAAGGATGTACAGAGTCTCAACAAGTGTCCCGGATGTGGCCAGGTCAAGCGGGCCCATGTGTTGTGTCCTCACTGCGTGAAAGGTACGACAAGTCATGAGGATGAACCTCGACGCGGAACTCTCAATTGGTCTTGAATGAGACTCCCGAACAATGCGCCACCGGAACAACAGCAAGCTAACCTTGGGATCAGATATTAAGCAATCTTGGAAGTCCGCGCAAGCCGCTTAGAAAGCGCGTACCACAGGACATTGTCTGTCTGTTCCACACGAAGGAAGGGGCTAATGACCCATATTCGAAGTTGAGAAAGAGATCTACTTGGGTTGTGTCTTTCTAGAGATTGGGTTGTGGATAAATCTGCTGCATGGCATCTGGCGTCTGGTTACTTGGGAAAAACAGCGTGAAATCGCTATGTTCTATATCACGGTCGTTGAATGACCCTTCGAAGAATTCCATTTGATGAAAGTTAAAGCGAAATTTGCAACATAGCACATTGGGAGATAGTCGATCGCGAGCACGATAAAAGATAGAGGGATGTACAGGTGCTCCAGTCCGAGGCGTGTCCAGCGTTGTCTATGTTCGCCTGAGGCGCAAAGGCGGAACCACAGCTTCCCCGAGAGAGCCAACGTCATAACAGACCCAAGTTCATGCCCTTCACTTTTTTGCGTTGCTAAATCAATCTCCGCGCAGTCCACGGCATACCCAAGATGGTATTTACATCTTTCTTCTCCCAAGAGCTTTCCTAGTAGATCTTGTTGCTGACCCAGTCCAGTCGCGACAATATCTCGCGTGGGGCTCAGCCGATAATGGTGGGTTGTTATCATCTCAAACGAAATTGACAAAAGCTGACATTGTTCCCAGCGCACCCCGTCGACATCTTCTCACTGGCAGTCACTGAGAAGCAAGTCTTGTCTGTATCTGGTGCTCCGTCAATCAAGGTTCACTCGACCGAGAACACGGAATTCCCGCTGGTTCAGTCAATCGATCAAGCCCACACCTTAGGCTGCCACCACATCGTGACCGACTCCAGTGGTACCCGCGCCGTGAGTGCTGGCTTTGACGGAAACCTCAAAGTCTGGGCGTGTAATGACGGTCATTGGGCTGCAGACGCTACTACAACAGGTACACATCTGCCTTCCGATATACTATACAGATGGAAACTATTTTCTAATCCAAGGCAACGGCAGCTTCTCTCGCAAGCATCCACCCGTGGGCCATCGCCTTGTCTGGAGATGGTCAATATCTAGCTGGTGTCTCCGAGAGTGGCCATGTTGGCGTTTGGGATCTGAACAACGAAGGCGCTCAAATTAGAGACCACGAGACCAAGGGAAGCTTTGGCACTTGCATCGACCTGGTCAGTTCATGCACTTACAGCGGTCCTCAGACTTGAAGCTCTCACTGACTCCGATTTAGTCTGCTGATGGGCGATTTATTGCGAGTGGTCACGAAAATGGTGCGGTGTACATTTTTCTCACCGAGACTGGTCGCATGCCATTTTCTCTATCAGGTATTGCGAGGCTCCCCTGTGTTATAATAAAACAATTCTAACGGATTAGTCAGGCTTGGTAAAACCCGTCCGTGCAGTTGCATTCTCACCCGGTGGAAAAATTCTGGCTGCCGCTGGCGATTCGAAGGTTATCGTGCTCTACGATACTTCATCAGGCGAACAGATTGCCAATCTGTCAGGTCATTCAGCCTGGGTTCTGTCTCTTTCTTGGAGTAGCTCTGGCGAGTATCTTCTTAGCAGGTGAGTTTAAAACAGGAACCGGATGTGCTCAGAATGTTCAAAAGCTGACTGGCTGAATAGTTCCTTTGACGGCAAGGTCAAAGTCTGGTCTATTGACACTAAGATGTGTGTCGCTACGCATTCTGAGACCGAGAAAGCAGTATGGAGCGTCAAGTGGCTTCCAAAGACTGCCCGCTCGGAGAGCTTTGCCACCGCAGGTGCCAATAGGAGTGTGGCTTTCTACCGCGAGGCCACCGGAGGTTGATTGTGGCTCGCATGAAGTATTACCACATTATGCCATGCTCGGTCTACCATATTTTATGATCTGAACGACAACAGCCTTATTGATTATTATGCATTAGGCACTCTCATGAACCTCATAAAACAACCAGGTCTTAGCCCGTGGTCAACAAATCCAAGCACGCTCCTACTTATTCATTGTTTCCATGAAAAGCTTGCGCATGCGCTTGAGAAAGGCACCAAAGTCTCGGTCTTCATTGACCAAGTCCACTTCGCGCTCCAAGGCATCCTTGTCAACCTTGGGTCGCGTATGATAAACCTCGTAGTCGCGACTCGCAGTGCCCAACTCAAACCAAGCCTCAGCCTCCCAATCTTTCTCCAGTAAGTGACTGTAGACAAATTTCAACCGATCTTCCCGTCCAGCTCCCTCAATCCGTAGACACAAATAGTCTTGCCAAAATTCCAGCTCAGGCATATTCAACCGAGACTGTGCATCGAGTTGTTTCGCGTGCTGCTTTTGTGCTTCAAGTTTTTGATTAATCGCCTTTTGCGTTTCAGCGATCTGCTGTTTGAGACGATCACGCTTGGCGAGTCGGGTATCGCGCTCCAATGTGATTGTGGAAATTGCAGCGTGCATCTCGGCAGCCTCGGCGGCCTCTTTTTGAAGGGTCTGATCGTGTGTTTGGACTTTCAGATTGAGGATTTCAATATCCCGTTGGCGCATACGCTCATCCTCTGCATTTGTGTTAGCTATCCGACTTGTCCAGAGTCGCATACCTCGGATGGAACTATGCGCCAACCGTACCTTGTAATTCTGCGAGGTTGATGTGAAACTGGTTCCGTTCTTCTAGAACCCTTTTGCGACCTTTCTCAATGAATGCATCAAATTTAGCGCTAAATTGTGCCATGCGATTGCGCAGATCTTCAAAGCCGAAATTGATGCTTGGTAAGGAGTCCGCCATAGAGGGCGCATCTGCTGATGCAAGCGGCGGGCGCATGCCACTCGTCGAGAGAGAAGGTTCAAATGAGGCGGCCATGGTTATCAGATTGAGCACTGCTATTTCTCGGGTGATGCTATTTTATCCGAGTGATCGAGTCTTGCGTCTGAGGGGCAGATGGACGGCAACTTTGACACGATAAAGAACACAGACTCGATTTGTTTGGGGTTGCGGCGCAACAGATTACTCTGCCGCAATCTTATCAACAATCGGACGCACCTCCCTCCTTTCACCGCTTTGAGTGGGTCTGGCTTGAAGAAGCTTGACGGCCATATACGGCGGGCTATGAGAGCAGTGGGCGCATAAAGTAGTACACTTATCGATAAGCAGCTCGAAAAACTTCCGGCATCGAATGAATTCCTCACATTTTAAGTCAGAAGAGATTCAATGACATGCTAAGCTGTGCAGTGATTGACGTTGATCAGTATAGCTAGGACTGGCGACATGCTCTGCTCCGAGCCGGCACATGATACAAGGAGGAAAGTCACGCCCGATGGATGAACATTCGGAGAGTGCTCTTCTATATGGGCACGTAGGAAGAGCAACATACCTCACCGAGACTCAATCGTGGGTTTTTTCACGCTCATTTGATCAGAGAATCCCAATATCTTATACGGGAGTCACCAAAACGACAATTATTCCGCCGAAGCGTGACTCGCAACCTTTGAATCGATCGAAACCTATTCGAACAGCTGGTCCACAGCTCCTTCCTCACGTTCTTCCCGAGCTTGCGCCTCAATGGTCCTCCTACAGAGATGACACGTTTTCTAGGATAGTGCAGGACGTAAGCAGTATCTGTGACCCCCAGATAGGCACCCTGCTGGATCTTGGATACGCATCATATCACGGCGTGGACGACACCAGAGGCCGTTATCCTGTCGCCATCGCCGCCGCCGTGACCGGTGAATGCGGAAATACAATTTCATTCCACGTCGTGACGGACGAGGTGGGCGAGCTCCCAATTGAAGATGCAGCCCACCGCGTGCCGAGTATAGGACAGGCTGAAATCACGGAATGGTCAAAACGAGGAGCGCCTATCCAGCACATTTGCTTTGCGAAGCCGCTAGAAGAAAAGAGTACGTGGATGGCTGCACGGCTTCAACAGGGGACAACCATTTTCAGACCACTCTATCGCCGCGTGCCAGTACCGATGTATGTGTCAGATGATGACACTGCATTTTCTGCGCCGCTTCGCAACTCCCGGCTCGATGCGAATCCAATCATCGAGATTGATCAATCACAAACGGGCGGATTCCCGCACGCAGACGTGACTTTCAATCCTTGGTATCCAAGGCAGTTTGCCGTTGTGGACACCCGAGGCAATTGGAGCATATGGGAGATATCCGGCCGGCAGCGGCGACGAAGAGCCACTTGGGCGGTCGCTTGTACAAAAAACGGTGCGTTACCGCAGATGGACGATAAGCCTGATTCCACCAAGACTCGACATGACGGCTGGGCCTCCATCGAATGGGTGGCTGATTTCTCCACAATATTGGTGTCGGATCGAAGATGTCTGATGCTTTATCGACTTGTCGATGGGCAAGTGGAAAGTGATCTTGTTGAACTTGGAATGACGAGGCAATCTGAATGGATATTGGATGTTCAGAGGAGCACTCAAGTTGTCTCCCACTTCTTTGTTTTGACTACCTCACGGCTGCTGTGGTACGATATAGCCAGCTTCTCTTCGTCCGCATATGGAACGCGTGTGCCGCTACGTCCGCGCGTTACTTGGCTCCATTATCGCGATCCAGAAGACACGACTTTGCATCTGGGCGATCTAATGATAGGGACCGGTACGTCATGAAATACTGAGGCCATAAAGAAAGAGGACGAGCGAGCCACTGATTCCAGTAGATTTACATTTGATCCTCTATTCCAGGCTTACTGAACTCGTTCAAACTTTTCCGTGCCCCTTTACTGCGGACGACCTTACAGAAATGATCCCATTGCCCGATCCTTTCATATTGGATGTACCGACAACAATTCAGTCCTCAATCACCGAAGAAGACATTCCTGTTCACTACTCAACTTTGACTTTCCGTGAGATTGAACACTCTTCCATGATTATTGGCAAGCCAGAGAATGGTCCCACCATCAAACTTGCGAAGCTCTTCTGGATGGATTCTGCACGTGCTGTACATGAGAGCGTATTCAGGCTTCCAGATGGGCACGCCGAAGTGGAGGAGGAAATGTTCCTTGAGACGAGCAAAGTCCTTCGCCTGAAGAAGCGTCATCACATTACCAGGAAGAAGTATAATGATGCCGATGAAGATTTTATCGTCGATGATTGGGATGAAACAGTTGCGCCCCCGCTGGCTGCTGTTCATCAAAAGCTCGCTAAGGACTCGGAGCCTGATCTCCAATGGACATTGGACTTCACGTCAATTTACGACTCCGCTGTAGCCAGACTCGCGGTCGGCAGAAGTCCAGAAAACGCACATTCTGTGGGGTCAACCTTTGATCATCTGATCAAAAGGTTGAGTGATCCAGCCAGTCAGTTGGAATGGAAAAGTTCCGAGACAATGTGAGTGAAAGAAACGGCCTCACAGGCGCACCTGTCTTACGAGATGTATTAGACTGACCGCGAACTCACACAGGCTCGAGCTAAATCAAGGGCGGCCCGTTCTCGAAGACATCGATGATACTGCGCACCGTCTCTCCGAGTTTGTTTCCGCTCTCTTTGCAGACCATAGCAAGGCCCAGTCTCGCTATCGGTACATGGTTCTGCCCGGCATATTTTCATCTGCCCTGCACGGCGTGCCGGTTCCCCAGCTGGAGGCGGACATCTTGTCCTCGACTGACTTTCTCAGCACTTATGATCGTCTTGTGGAGGAGTGGTTGGCCAGTATTCCCCACGAAATTCCTCATTACACACGTGTGATGAAAGAGCGCATCGTCCGCGGACTTGCTCTTGAAGTTCTTCTGTCCCATATCATTCGCGTCTCTAACACGGCAGTGACGGCAGTGACCAAAGGGTTGGACGAGATTGTGGAACCTTCAGCAAACGACCAACTGGATGTCAAGGATCTCACTTCATCACAAATATTCACACCGACGTTACCTTCGTCTCAACTGCCTAGCAGTCAAATCACCGCCTCGGCAGTGGCAAGCTCTCAGGTCTCATCGGATCATATCTCCAAACAAGCTCAGGCCCATCAGTACACTGCATTGTCGGCCTTTACCACATTCAAAACTCCACGTCCAATGGCTCGCAATGTCGCGAACTTGCTTTCTCATTGGGAACCTGGCGCCGACCCCAAAAATTACGATTGGCAGAGGATCTCGGGTAGAATTGACGCAGAAGAAGTACATCGTCTAGGTGGACCAAGTCTACCTCGGCGAAGCCGGTCGCGCCGGAAATCGCAGCAACCGGCCATGTCCCAGGGCATGAGTTTGCCCGATACCCCCGTCGCACCGTTCATTCGAACTTGGGGCAGCCAACCTGCAGACCCTCTTCCAACAGCACCCGTTGCTAGCAGCCAACCGACTCTTGACGAGTTGCCGATGACGCAAATGGAGCGTGGGCAATTTGGCGCGCGAGAAGTCAAGAAAACTCCCAAGCCAAAGAAAAAGCGGCGGGCCGCAGGTTTTTAGAGACTCGAGAGTCTACCTCTACCTATACCATTCTAGTGTTTCACGGTCGTCCGTCTTGCATGAGACATACTTCATATATATAGTATCCATCTGGGTCTGGATGTGACCAGGCCTATATGATGCTACTATCTCCTTCTAGGGCTAAACTCTCGAATGAAAGTAAAGACTGATACAAATATACCGCCATATGAAGTTATCAGAAGGCGTTGAATGTAACGAAGTGCTTATAATAGGTATTACCAATTGACCACAAGCACAGTGTCTTGACTGCCTTCTCTTTTATTATTAAGAGGAACCTTCTCCGTCAAAGTTTTGACACATTCCGCAAGTCTCACAAGAAGTGGAGGTACCTTCTGAGTGCGACCGCAGGGGAGTATCGCCGTCTACTGGTCCGATGTTCCTCTTTACTAAAACTTAAATCAATCCGTTTCACATCCTCTGAATAAGTAATCTATGAGCGACTTGTGCGGAATTTCTTTGTAATCCAGCCATAGATTTCTGGGAATGATGCCATCGTAAATCCAGCCGTCTCATGACCGAGCTGCTTTTTCTCAAACAATATATATATTGTGCTACTACCCCTTTTCACGTTTCCACCTGCACCTCACATCTTCATCCTGACACTTGGCCGAGCCTCGAAATCTGTCTCCGTCTCCGCTTGTATCATCAATCTGCCCCTCAGCTCCACTCCGCTCCGGTCCCCGCAGCTGCTGTACAACTTCACTCTGTTTAATCACGCCGAGCAAAACCAGAAAACCCCGAGAAGCAGCAAAAAAAGGAGACTCCAGCCGAGCATTCTGCCCATATAATTCTATACCATCGTCCTGTCGGGTTTTTCCTCTTTAGATTCTTCTCCTCAGTCTACCTTTTCCATATTGTCGCAGTCGCAAGTATAAAGCGCATTCACATTCACTATGTCCGAACACCAATACAAGTTCAACGTTGCCATGAGCTGCGGCGGATGCTCCGGTGCTATTGAGCGTGTTCTTAAGCGCTTGGAAGGTTCGTTTTGATACTTTACCTCTACACCTTTGCTCCCTTCATCCTTCGATATGGGACCGCGGACATCTACACCGCCGTGGTCCTGCCCTGTCACGCTACCCTGGACGCCGCCCAGCGTTTCCCCCGAGCATCTTTGAACATTTAGATGTCAAGGCTAATACTGACTCGATCTTGATTTGCGCAAATTGCAGGTGTCAAATCCTTCGATGTGAGTCTCGATACTCAGACCGCGAACGTGGTCACCGAACCTGCCCTTTCCTACGAGACTGTGCTGGCCACGATCAAGAAGACCGGAAAGACTGTGAACAGCGGCGAGGCGGACGGTCAGACGATGGAAGTTTGAGAGCCAGACGCTCTTTGGAAAGAATGAGGCAGGGCGTTGTACATTCGCGCGCGCCATCATGAGCGACTCTCATGGCGTCCTCTTGTCGGTCGGGGTTGGCGTTACGTGTGACGTGGTGACCGAATAGACAGTGGAAGGCCTGCTGGAGATGGCTTCACTCGTTGAGGTTTGGGGTGTTTGGTGTGAGAAAAAGATGGTGTTTCCAATGAATTGAATATGCAGCCTTGCACTCCATCAAACGATTATAATTTGTTAGCCATGCCACGATAACTAGCCCTTGGCTGGGTTTAGATAGATTTATAGGCGAAGCTGATTTCAGAATCATCTAGATAAATCGACGCCGAAGGTCGGGTGGTCTGCGTATGACCAAAGCTATCAATCAAGGAGAGATTAATAATCAAAGAAAAGGCACAATGATCTGTAAAAAATTGCGGAGGATGGCACCGAGTGTGGGTGAAAATCATGTTTGAATGAAGACACTCTAGAGATACAACTCGACAAGGAAGGGGTATCATAGACAGATTGAATGCCCAAGGCAAATAAACATGCTGCGGCGGGATGGTGCCGCAATGAATAAAGATGAAGAATGCTAGGAAAATAAGCGGCAGCTCCCTTCAATCCACAATAATGACTGGGCGACGTTCTGGTACTGGATGTTGAGGAGGCAGTCGTTGTTCGACACGCTGGACATAGATTGGACGGTTGGACTCGGCCATCTGGAAAGCCCTTGGATCATGATAGCGCCTGCGGTGAATTGTTAGAATAGTTTGTTAGAATAGTTATCATGATGTAGACAGCGATCTTCATTTCGGTGGGAGTCCGTCCTTCGCAGCAGAGCCAAGTTGTCTCACAAAAACTCACCGTGGTGCGTTGACTCCGTTACCGGGGCGCCTGTCCCGCGGAGCACCACTGGGTTTACTGTGGACTTCGCGAGGGCTGGTATGATTTGGCTGAACTGCCTGCTCCGAAGAGGCTAGCAGCAGATGCGGGCTCCGAGTGTGTCGGTTCTCAACGAAGCCTGTAGCACGCGACGAGTCATAAAGAACCTGGGAGTCAGAAGTCCACGCCCCTGCTGGCTGGGTACGATCCGCTTCCACATGGAACAATTGCCGATCCCTCACCGGAGGAGGAGGAGGGTCCAAAGCAGTGGCACGAGCCTCGCGAACATCGACAGCACGAACAAAGCCGTTTGCATATTGTCTACCATGAGCAGGAGCAGTGTACACAACATCATGATCCGCGTTGGAATAGGACCTCAACTCGGGCATGTATCCTTCCATTCGCGCAGGGCGAGGGCGATCAAATCCAGGACTACGATCACTGAAGTAAATGGGCCGTATCTCTGCCCGAGTGGCACCGGCTGGGGGCCCAGCCGTACGATCTGTAAAGTGCACAATCCGGCTGTGGTTTACAAAGCCAGGCTGAGTGGCTGTGGGATATGTTGCATGGGACTCATGCAGATGTGGTCGATCCGGGATTGGCCTAGCACTCGAGCTGGCCGGAAATCCTTCCGCCGGGGCATTTCTCTGCAGTGGGTAAATCAAAGCCGGAGCATGCTGCATATGAGGTGAATGATCACGCCGGAGGTGCAGCCTGTTCAGAGCGTGAGGCTGAGAACCTCGAGTCTCTTCCTGGCAGTGGATCCTTTGCAGTCCTGTGAAACCTGATTCCTCACCAGTCCTAGAATTGCGCCCATGATAAGCTGGATTGTTGTTTGGCTCCGGATGCGCCAGGCGTCTCCGCTTGGTCTTGGGATTCTCCGAATCTTCAGTACCTGTTGTGAGAACATGGCGAGATGTCTCACCCTGAGTGTGAATTGGAGTAATGGAGCGAAGGGACATCCCCTGGGTCAAATGAACTAAACGGCCTTCTGCGGGGCGCTTTTCTGTAAGAGCCGTGGTTTCCGTTGTCTCAATAGAAGGGATTGGCTCCTCACGATGTGATACCGCGCGTGGGATGAAAGGCTCTGAGCAGTCAGAACGAGAATTGGTTTCGGCCTTTTGTTCCAAATGAAATCCGTCAGGGTTATGTGATAGACCTGGTGCGATCTTCCTGTTCACAGATGGGGGAAGACATCCTTCTGGACAACCATGAGAGCTCATAGGTTGTTGGTTTGTGTCTGCGATGCGCGCAGAACGAGTAGACGGGTAAACTCTAGTGCTGAGATGTTGAGCTCGAGGAGGTTTCTGTAGAGTTAGTGTTACTGACCTTGCAGTCGATCTCTCATGGGTCACATTAGGTTCAAATTCCATCTGGAAGCGTCTTCCGTGCGGCCCCGGAAGGATGTTTCCAGGCCTGGATTCTGCTGGTCCGAAGCTAGAGGCTTGCTGTCCGTGCCCCCGAACAAAACGATTTCCTGAACCGGATGTTGGAACCTTGTCCACCGAGGCGCTAGCTGGAGGCTCCGGAATCCTGTGAATGGTGACCGGTCTGTTGATGTCTGCTCTACCCTGCCTTTCAGCAAATTGAGCACCGCCAACGGGCACTGGTTGAGTGGCTGTAGCTTCTGCCCGATAACGATTCAATGCGCGATTCCAGGCTTGATATCTGCTAAATCCGCGGCGGTTGATGGAACTCTGAGCAGGGGCCCTGGCTACGATCCTGAGTTCAGCGGAGGCCTCTTCAGAATGCTCGCGTGCTGGGTTGTGATAAGACATTGGTGTAGCTCTGACGGGCCGAGTCTCCACCTGGTGAATTCGGCCGGTTTCTGGAAGAAGTTCGACACCGCGGTCGCGCATGTTCACCTCCATAACTTCATCTTCTTCCAGCTCACTATCATCGTCATCTGAAATAACGATGACTTCACGGAAGACATCTTCGAGAGCAGTCTGCCCATTCTCGTCATCTCCGCGCCAAGCGATGACCTTGTTCAGTGTCAGATGCTCCACCTCTGATCTTGCCTCATGAAACGATTTCTGCTTTAAGAGACGATCGTAATCAGTGTAGACGTGACGAATATGAGCCACGACTGCCAGTTGCGCTCGACGAGCAAGAGGTAGAGCAGATGCTGTACCGACTTTTCGTTGACCCTGATACCAGAGAAACAGATATCAGGCTCCTGGTGTCTCCCTTGTTCGAACAGCTGCCCAAGATGTTCAGCGCACTTACCTTTTGAAATGCCGTTTTGATGATCTGGTTCAGATCATTGTCCGGAATATTGGGGAACAAGTCTCGGATCGCGTCTCTTGCCTCGGTGTTGATTGTGATCTGATCCACGTCGGTTTTCTCCGGAGAGTTCTTTTGTAGACTACCTAGCGAATGGAATGGAACAGCCTTCCCAGCGCTAGTGAGATAGAGACCAAGCTCAGAACAGACAGCAGCTACAACGGCACTTGGGAAGTGGTAACCGATCCTATGAACGTGCTGCGATAGGTTGTGCGTGCCCATGTGTGGTGTTGTCTGGTCGCTGATGAGCACACAACCCCTGCTAAACATTGCATGTAAATCGCGGGAGAACTCACTGAGACAGCAAAGACCTGCAGCCCGTCCTTTCGACATCGCTCCTTGCACGAGGTTGTCAAAAGCGGGTTACCTGCTGGAATGAATGTGAATCCACTCGGAGCTTGAGCCTCAAAGCATATCTATTATTGCCTGATCAGAGAATGTCCCATCGACTACACGTTCACGACACGGAGATACAAACCACACTTCGCAGCTTTTTCTTCTCCTGCGTGATTGCCTCCATAATGACCTTGTGCTTGCGAGCTCGTCTTCTAGCAACGCTGCTGGGCGCACTTCGAGCTGCAGCGGCCCGTCTCACAACCCTAGCCATCTCTTCTTTCGTTGGCTTAAGACGAAGCCCGGTGGTAAGTTTCAGTTCAACACATCATCGCAGGGCTAGCTGGATGGCTCGGATGAGAGTATGGTATTGAGTGGAATACCAAGTCAGCAGGGACGGGTGGCCGGTGGATAGAAATCATTAATCCCGGGTCTGAATTTCCCTGCGTAGAACGTTGCTCATAGAGGCACCGAGCCGAAGTCAAATAACAGCACCTTGCAGAGCAAAGACCCCTTGCAAGTTGCCTGATATCTGGTCAATATGAAAGGGATAAATACAGCAACTGCAGGTTTTCCCCCCAAAACTAAGTGGGGAAGATGTATGAAGACGAAGCGATTGCGGCCCAAAAGTCACATGCCTCAAACAGGACTAGCGCTGCCTGAGGCCCGGGAAAGTGAAGCTGTCACCGCCCAAATCAGCCAAACAGACTTCAAAGACTTTCACTATAGTTATTAGGCAGTTATTCAGTCCAAGCAGCGGTTTTTCACACGATGGGTTCATCCCATATTAGGCAAATTGTTTCTCGACAGGATGTAGTTCATGCATACCGTCACCTCTACCGACAGGGTCTCAAGGCTATTCGATATTCCACGCCTAGCAGACATGTCCTCCGTACCTCATTGCGCGCTTCGTTTCGCGATTCTCCACCCACGGAATTTGACTCGCTGAGGATCTCCAACACACTCCGCTTTCTTGAGCGAGCCTGCAATATGGCAGGTCTTGAACACAAGATCTTAAAGAATCTTCTCTTGTCCCGGTACTGGGAACTGCCCAATATTGCAAAAGAGAGTCGAGTGTAAGTGATCTCTTGAATTCCTGGTATAGGGACAGTGAGCTTACTGGTCGAATACAGGTTGCGAAGCTTAGGACTTGGGAAAGAAGAGCAAAAGCTTCGAAAAGTTGCCTACAATCAGCTGAGCTTGACACTCAAACGACTCAACGAGAGCTTGGGTACTTGTCTGAAATGAACGAAATCATGCAGGCGTTATACGCTGCTTGTCGTCCAAAGGATGTAGTTGTCGCGCTGCCAATGTGCGCGCCTTATGTTGGGCCTCAGTACTTGAGATCGGGCAGACATTGAAAGCCTTTGCAGTCCCATAGTGAACTTCCGCATCTGGGTTCAAGCATCGGACGATTTGCTTCTCCGCAGGATGTTTACCCAGCTTCATCACACTGGCTAGGCGTTTGAAAGATTCACGAGCACTTTGTTCATCAATGCCTCTGCATGTTCGAGCTTACCCACATGCTACGCCGCCTCGTACTCGCCTGATCATAGTCAAGGAAACCGGTGCTGATATCCATATGATCAACATCAGGTCTTCACGGCGGGTGGATAAGATGATATTTGTTCCCTGTATCACTGAGTCGCTTTTCATGTCACAGTCACACCAACACACCACTTATTGCTGATAGCAGTGGCCAAGAGGCGACCATATTGAACATGACTGGAGGTTGAAGGTACGCCAACTTGTGTATCCACTGACAAATTCAATCAAAGCTCCGTCTAAAGCGCAATAATCGAATGAACAGATAGCTCTGAGATAGCTCTGCCCCCGGCGAGCTAGGCACTGTACGCAGTAAATGTAGTACTACTATATTGTGGTAACTAACTTAGTGGTTCACTGGTTCCTGGTACCTCGATAGACTTTCCGCTGGGCGGGGCGGAATGATGATTCAGCAGCTCCGACGTCACATGCCAACAACGTTACCTCCGCATTTCACAGGCTGCTTGATCGCCGTGTGAAGAGGCCTAAGCTGACCACACGCCACTTCTCTCGCTCAGGCCCTTCATGAGCAATTTTCTAGCCTCAATTTTGATCGAGCTTGGATTTCGTGCGCGTGTGCCATACACAGCAGAGACTCGAGAACAAGGCCAGGCGTCACCCAATGGAGAAGAAATAACGTCGCCTACAAGTGTGAGCGGAGACTCCGAAACGCACAACCTTCCAAAGAATCACAGCAGCATTAAGCCTCCCAATGGAAATGCCGACCTTCTACCTGACTGTGTCTTCTTCGCAAATTTACACAAAGACATGGATAGTCGAACCCCAGAGCTGGAGAGTTCTCGGACTCGGACTCGATCTATCCAAGGCCTAGTCTTTGACAATGAGCCGTCGGCGGCCACCAGTGTCGTGCCAATCCATCATGGCGATGATGAAGAAGCGAATGCTCTAGTGGCAAATGAAGGAAACAGTCAGATCTCACAGACCGATACTTTGGCACCACACACCGAGGCAACAAGAATCGACGGGACAGAGCAATCACAAGAGACAGCACAGACTGTGGGCGGACTCAGCCAAGCCATGTTGCCTGCTGACGATGGCATGGGATGGTTAAGGAAGCAAATTCATGCCATTCGTGACTTGGATCTTAGTAGCAACGAAAAGGCCCGTATGGTACACGAGCTGATGACCGCAAACTACAAGTCCTGTCACGTAGGGCATGCCCTTTCTCCAACAACCATTAATGCGTCGCTAGACCTCCAGGAGCCAGGTCATTTCCCGGATTACTGTACTGCAAACGAGCAGGACCTATCGTGCCACCTGTCAAGTAGCCCTTTAACTGCAGCTTCAGTCCCGCGGTCTGAGATCTCGTTCATCCTTAGCGCGAGCGATCTACAACCCACATACGCTCCAAAAGTTGAGCCGGAGTCACAAGCCAATGACGGAAATGATGTAGATGATGATGATGCCGACACAGAAGAGTGTGACGAAGCTGTTTTGGGCTGCCAGCACTATCACCGCAACGTCAAATTACAGTGCTTCGCTTGCAAGAAGTGGTACACCTGCCGCTTTTGTCATGATGCTGTCGAGACTCATCCCCTTGTTCGACGCGACACAGAAAACATGCTGTGCATGTCATGTGGCCATGCTCAGCCCGCTGCACAAGTCTGCAAGCAATGTGAACAAGTCACTGCTCAGTATTACTGCGATATTTGCAAACTCTGGGACAATGACAGCAAGAAGAGCATATATCATTGTCACGACTGTGGAATCTGCCGTATTGGTCTGGGACTCGGCAAGGACTTTTTTCACTGTCAGGTATGCAGCACGCACAAAGTACCCATCAAGATTCTGAACCTAAGCCTGACATATGACAGACATGTTCAGTATGCCTTCCGATTTCAATTGAGGATACCCATCGTTGTATTGAACGCTCAACGCAATGCGACTGCCCCATTTGCGGAGACTACATGTTCACATCTCCCGAAACCGTTGTTGTAATGCGATGCGGCCATAGCATTCACCACAGATGCTTAGCCGAATACTCAAAGACGTCATTCCGATGTCCGATTTGCAGCAAAACGATTACAAACATGGAGTCCACCTTCAGAAATTTGGACCGCACCATTGAAAGCCAACCTATGCCTGCAGAGTTCACGGATACGAAAGCCTTGGTTTACTGCAATGATTGTGGTGCTAAATCAGTTGTCAAGTACCATTGGTTAGGCCTCAAGTGCGATCTGTGAGTCACTACAGATCTTTCTCAACATACCCTAAACTGACGTCACTTCAGATGTGAATCGTACAACACCGCCCAGATTCGGGTCCTGCAAGGCGATGATGTTCCTGACATAACAGAAAACGTGGATGTTGAATCACTGACACCGCGACCCCGCCCAGCATCGTTGACCCTACAAACTGAGACTGTCAGCTCTTTGGCTGGTCTGAATCTGGATGCAGTACCAGACCCACTTCAGCTGAGCTCTTCGCTATCCACTGTCTCAGCTCAGAATCCAAGATTTGTCTCTTACAACATAACTCATGGACGGGCTATTTCGCCTGTCGTTCGCAATTACTTTGGACTGCCCACCGATCGTGAACCAGAGAAGCCTTCATCATTGCCATTTTTTGGCAATGCTTTCAGAGCTGAAGGGGAAACTGATTATGGTGCTCTGAATTTCCTGAGCAAAAAGCTACGTGACCGGTATGGATTCCTGGCAGGTGAATCTTCGAATGCTGAGCACTCCGCGGCAATTGCGGAGGAAGACGAGGAAGAGGAAGATGAGGATGGCGACGACGGGTCAACCTCATCATCAGAATCTTCAATTTCTGATCGCGAGGGTAACGAGGAAGACGAAGATGATGGTGACGAGTACATGGACATTTTCGGTCATCGATGAGCCCTTATCAATATGTTGATTATCTTGATGTCAAGAGAGAATGTTCTGCCGGCGCGCGATAAGGCTGAAAGTTACGTCTTGACTGGGACTGGCCTGTGACGGGCCAATTGGTGTTCTCACCTTGTTGAGAGGCTTGCTGATGTTGCCGGCCCGGTGTTGTTGCCCGACGTCTGCATACCGCATCCCCGCGCCACTACCTTTGGGCCTTCTATGCCGTCATAAACTCCATATCTCGAGCGAGTGATGTATGATAGAGCCTACAAGGATATCAATTCCAAACGTGGTCATCGAATTGTAGATGCACCTCAGCTGGCTCAACAAAGACCCGAAAGAAGACGATGTCGCGAAATTGGCCACAGAAGCAGATACCGGGCTATACTCTTATAAGATTTCAAGCGCGGGAGACCTTGAGAACATATCTTAATACCGGTCTGCTAATGCAGATTTCCGGGGGTTGGCCATTACATTGCAGCTACAACAAATGAAAACCGAATTCAACTTCAAGGTGCCTGCACCAAACCCACGCCTGTATCTACATCAGTAAGATTGCTTCAGCGGCAGGATTGTGGATGTCCTCCATCATCTCGTAGGTCACTCATGCCGTACGGCTCCAAAGGTTAGGTGTGCAGCCAAGTTTCGACTATCTCATTCTGCGCACGATCAAGTACCATATTTGTGTGCAGTAATGATGCTTCTTAGTTCTTCCTTTGGCAATAAAGCACAAAGTGAAATGCCATCTAAGCTCCCTGTCCATATCTATGGACTCCTTAAATCCAACCTTGCAGAAAAAGTGTCCCTACTAGTCTCACCTCCAGGCTGGCTACCAGAGGCTCATGGGAGCTCTCGACAAAGTGAGCCCGTGATTTTTGAATCAAGCTAGCGTCTGAAACCGCCAATTGCGAGGTGATACTCACTCAGTCTGTGATTAGGTTGTCAGACGCAAAGCATGAACCAAAAACCTTGCGAGAGAGGGTTTGATTCGACGTTATTTTCGTCAGTAGATACAAGTTCACGTTGAGAATCCCGGAACTTTAAGAACCGCGGCTCTGAGGGTACCGATAGCACTAGAGAAGTCCTTTTCGAGTACAATCATGGTCAACATCTTGCCGATATAGCTCGATAGGACTCCGAAAAAGGTGTGGTTAAACATCTATAAGCAGGCGAGTCAGACTGTGCCGAAAATAGCGAGAGCAATGCGTTTTTGACCAGAAGCTTTTTAGGGAAGTTTTCAACACAAAGGAGTTCCCAGTCCGGGATTGATTCCTGGCCTGCAACGTCTGTGGTGTCATTTTGAACGAGGCGACACTCACATGAGTGAATGCGAAAGTTGATGAAGAAGGCGTGATTCGAAAAGCAATGGACTTTCGGACAGTATTTTTGAAGACCTGTGCTATTAATAAGACCGTCCAAATAAATACGCAACATTCCAACTTTGTAGCCCACTGGACTTGAGATCATGGTTCTGATAGGTGACTGCGGCTACATAACGCCGTCCCTACAGTACTTACTACCTACCTACTCAATACTGACCTATGGTAGTACCACTACCTTTGCGTCTAAGCCGGATGAGTATACCCTGTAGTTTCGTTAGGTCGTTCCCAGATCCACTAAGAGTCTCGGCCGCCGTATCATCATGTGTATCGGGTTCTACCTAAGCTCGTCATCGATTTGATTGAATATTTCCTCCTGATTTGACATGGGAACTTCAACCTTCTAAATTATCGTGTAGGTTATGATCTGATAAATCGGGCGCAGGACCTCCAGCTCTGGCTCAAAGACCCCGATCAAAGGCACACCTATTTGCAACCTAAGGTTAACATCCACCATCCGGAACTCCCTATATATTACCAGCAGCGCTTGGCGCACATCTATAGCCGGCGAGTTAGTAAACACTTGTGGCCGACTCATCAAAACGTCGGGCAATATCCATGCTTACTTAATGTTGCCTGTTGACGAAAGGCTGTTGTACCTTCGAAGATTCAAATCAGGATCACCTTCTTGATTCAGAATGAGTTGAGCGAGAACGTCACAGTTTAAAAGACCTTGGAATAGTCAGCTTCAGCCGCGTCCGCATCGGGGACTGGGGTGCCTTCCAAAATTAAGTTAAGCCTCCTGCTGCCCTCCTCAGCTTAGCTAAGCTTGGCTGACGTTCCGAGTCATCATCCATGGTCACGGGTCTTCCGTTTCTGATCGCGGCCACGAGGTTCCATCGCATCAGTAATCTGCACGATTCTCCAGATCTGCCCGCTTCCGTGAATGGAAAAGACTAAACTATTGCGGTCGGCCGCTCGCTTCACTCCGCCTATTCTTACTCTCTTTCCGCCCTGACTTCCAACTCATGAATGCTACTCCTGTTCCATCCTGAAACGAAGCACGGATCTCCCCACAACCTTGCCAGCAGTCCCTGGCATGAGCATGCATCTAAGCTCGACGACGACATACATTGGTCACTCGTCTCGCCGAGTTGCCTCCTCGCCTCCTGCAGCCCTTTCATCTCGACCGCATGCACCTGTGATTCACGTCAGCCGACGAGGCTTCCGTGTGCACAACTACCAGCCGAGTCTACTGCTAATCGCTTATCAGTACACAACAGCCCCACCGGGCTTGTACTTTCACCTTTCATCGTGGTGCTCATCCTCTGTCCGCCCAACGTACGGAGTTGAAGATGCTGCGTCGCAACTCCGATATCGAGATTCAGCTGCCCGACATGGGAGCAACGCCCCTTTCGCCAGTCGTGCTGGCGGAAATCGATGATGTTGAAATGACTTCCACAGAAGTAGCAAGTCCACTTAACCTCCCGCCGCACATCGCCGCTCGTTTCTATCGCCGTAATAGCAAGATCCGACGATCCTCCACAGCGTCTTCTCGACGCAGCTCTGTCTCGTCCCTCCATTCACACCACTCGAACGCGTCGTCAAATGGCCCCTCGAATGCAGATAATCTTGCCCAACATCTTCGACGCACTTCGATCATTGAATCCCGCAAAGCCAGGCTCGCAGACCGTGCACTGCACGCCGAGAAGGTGCGGCTGCGAGCCGCACTGGCAAAAGCTGCGACAAGAAATCTTTACAGTGAGGAGCGTGCCTTGGCCGCCCAGCAGGCACGCGAGCGCCTCCTCGCAGAGATTACGGCCAAGTGTGAGGATCAAGTCAAACGGGCCAAGAAGAAAGCCGAGGACCAACGGGAGAAACTGGCTGCGGAACATGCTCGGCTACGGCTCGAGATTGCAGAGAAGTGTGCCGAGGCAGAGAAACGCCGGGCTCTATACCAGCAATCTCACCGGCGTCGCACGAGCAGCTTGCCCGCTGCAGTGGAAAAGAAAATCGGACGAGCTGTCGTGACGGGCATGACACAAGAAGCTGCTGCTCAGAAGATTCAGCGAACGTGGAAGGCGTATCACGCCAAGACGGTTATGAAAGAATTCCGCGCCCTGGGTCTATCCGTCGACCAGGTCCGCGAAATGTCTTTTGAGAAGGTTGGCGCGCTACTGTCAAACAAGACCGTGCTCGAGACGACAACGAAGATTCTCCTCATCTGTGGCCTGCAGGATATGGAGGGCGGCGCTATAGGTGCACGAGGCGCAGTACGCACCTTCTTGAGCAGTTACCTGATCGCTACCCATCCGGCCGACGTGTTGAGCGGAGACGGTGAGCAGGAGCAGGATCTGATCAACAAAGCGCAAGAGCTCCTGTCTGTGTTTGACCAGGTCGCTGCGCTGCTGTTGTCCGGCTGTTGCTCCCCGACTGTTATTACCTCGGATTTGCAGGCCCTTCGTGAATCACACAGTGTCTTTTTCTCTGCATTTCACGCCTGGAAGTCTCAGGATTCGACGGTCCTCATCGACATCATGCTGGCACAATTTGTCGAATTAGAGCTTATCTGGCAGACGGTCAAGAATGATGAAGCGGGAGGCGCCGCAGATGACTATCGTCAGGGCATTCGGCAGAATCAAATCCTTCTTCTGGCCCGACTCAAGCGACTTGCAGGTTCGGACAAAGCCATGGAATTGGTCCGACAGTCGCTCAAAAAGGCGAAAAGGGAGAAGAAACGGTTGGCCTCGAAGCAGGCCATCCCGCGCTCGACCGAGCCTGCAGCTGCTACCTCAACAGGGGTGCTGAGTGACGGTATATCATCTGCAGCGAACGAACCCTTGAGTAATGCGGATGCAACCGTTCTTCAAGAGCTGGACGAGCAACGAGCTTCTCCCCAAGAGCGATTCACAAAGATCATGACGGCGCTTCCCGAGAATCGGGCTTTGGTCCATGAGCTGCTCCTGAACAAAGAGTACAAGATCGCAGAGTCGTCGTACACGAAGCCACGACGGCAGGTCATGGAGCACATGTGTGAGCAGATGAGACGGGATGTCGAAGCAGGGCAAGGTACCGCTTGGACCGTCGCCATGGCCACGGTTATCCAGGATCGACTTTTGCGGTCGCTTCAACCCGGGAATTCACTCCATGTGCTGATCGGTGAAGTGCTGGACCCGAAACTGGTGGAGAACCGATGTCAGGCAGGCACGTTCTCCTACGAGAACTTCTTCAATTTCATGAACACTATCTTGCCTAGGCTTTGCGCACCCTACCGGGATCCCATCGTGAAGGAATTCGCAGAGGACTCGTCCGGTGATGCGATTGACCGGTTGGCAAAGCTCATGGGCATCATCGATCTGCTCTCGCTGGACCACACCAATTTCATGATACAAGTAGCTGCACCCCAGCTGATTGAAGAAGCACCGGGGTATGAGAAGCGAACATTCGATAAGGGAATTGCCGATGGCTCTATTACACTTGGCAAGACTCGACGATTCTGGCGCACGAACTGGAAAGTCATTGTCGATGAAATGAAGAAGCGAGATCCTGAGAATGTCCACGGGGAGCCTCGACCTCCGTCGTCACGTGTATATGCTCATGGTCTTGTCGACCTGATTTTGAGTAATGCCCTGGTCTCTGAGGATCTTATTCCAGAAACCCTCGCGCTCGATCAGCAACGTCTGGAACGTCTGCACGCACGAGCGTTTCAGATTGTGGCAACAGCGTGCATTCTTTTGACAGCCAAGAATCTGCTGAAACGGGATGGTCGGTCGCAGTGGAAGACTGAGGCCGATCGAATTTTATCACTTGACTTCAACGAAATCACCGCTGAGCGTGTGCAGTCGATCCTCGAATCGACGCACCCGATGCCGTCCTCTGCCAGCGCACAACTTGCGGCGACAACCAGACGTGTGCTTGGACCCGTTGCGACAGCAAGCTCCTCGGCCGCGGAGCAAGTCAGCGTCCACGTTCGGACGGAAATAGCGTCGGACTGGTCATCGGCTGATAATTCCGCAACCAGCTCCCCCGCCTTGAGCTTCACAGACCCAGTGGCGAAGCTCATTCTCTCTCGCCTTCGAAGCCACATCCTTGCTAGAATGAGTGCATCAAGTGCATCTGAGCGAGTGCGGACAACCAGTTCTGCCAGTCAAAGTCTTGCTAGTGCTGGTATGCCTGAATTTGTGGGCGAAGTTGGCAAATTGGTCGAAGAGTTGGAGAAAGTGCGCGAGGTGGATTGGCTTTGCCACAGCCATGTGTATGAACGACTTTATAATGAAGGGACTTCGAGTGCGTGAAGTCATTCCGATGTGGGCACCTATTCTGGATGCCCTTTTTCTTTGCTTCGAACGAGGGGGTTGCGGCGTTCGTGGGGTGCATTACCCTTGCTCTGATCCTGTTTTTCGAATACCTGGGCTCGCGTGAGTGGCTTGAACGGCGTTTTGTACTTTGTGATACTTGCTTCTTTTCGTTTCCTTTGCTCTTCTCGTTGCTCTTCTCGTGAGCTGGTACACAACCCGAGCCGTTGGCAATAGGGGACAAATCCATAGACTGTTCAAGGACAATTGATTCTAAACTTCATAGCCACGCATATGCTGTAATCTTTCAATTTTGAAAAGTAGAAAAACATCGGCCCCCCCAGCAATCTGCAGTTGTCATTACTACCCGACAAAGTCCCGATGCCCTTTGCGAGAAGAAGTATGCAATTATCATGGATCTCGCGCTTGAACGTTTTCTGGGCTTTATTTTACCCCGCGGTCTCGGAGTCTTTATGCAGACTAAGAGAGCAGTTACGCACTAAGCAGTATGAACCTTATGGACTATTAGCCTAACTCTGGAAAGTCTAGAGAGTCTTGGGACTGGACTGCAGAAAAGTACTTTTGCTATCTTATCAGCCCGTCATTACAATCACCCCACCTGAGCGGATATCCGCTTGATGACTGTTTCCCCATTCCTTTCAATTCCTTCTTTTCTCCAATCTCCTTCGCTTTCTTCGTCTTTATAATATATCAAATTGGGGCAAGAGGCCATTGTAGTGTCGCATACCTACGCTGCACATATACACCATGGCTCAGTCATCCATCACCCTCCTGTCCGACCTCACCCCACCCTCCCTCGAACGAGCCTGGCTCACAGCTCCGCACCCCACCCTCCCCATCGTCGCAACCTGCAGCTCCGACAAAACCGTCCGGATATACTCTCTCACCAACTTCAAACTCCTCTCCACCATCACGGGCGGACACAAGCGCAGTGTCCGAACTGCAGCATGGAAGCCCCACGTGCAAGGTGAAAGCGTGCTCGCCACGGGCTCATTCGACGCTACCGTTGGTGTCTGGCGACGCTGGGATAGCTACGGCCGTGCTGAAGGGGGGAGCGTCGCCTGGGATAGCCACGCCAATGCCGATACTGAGGTGGACGTTGGCGCTGGAGCCAATGGGTCCAGTCGTGCAGCGGCGGCTCGAACCGGCGCGGACGAGGAGGATGATGACGAGGAATGGCGATTTGCTGTGCTTCTGGACGGCCACGACAGCGAGGTAAAGTCGGTATCGTGGTCAGCGTCCGGAATGCTTCTGGCGACGTGTGCGCGCGACAAATCGATTTGGATCTGGGAGGATCTTGACGACGGGGATAATAACTTTGAGACGGTGGCTGTGATGCAAGAGCATGGCGGGGATGTGAAATGTGTGGCGTGGCATCCTGCGGAGGAGTGTCTTGCGAGTGGCGCTTACGATGACACGATTCGGATCTGGAGGGAGGATCTGGATGACTGGGGTCAAGTGGCGTGTCTCAAGGGACATTGCGGGACGGTGTGGTTCTTGGATTGGGAGAGCGTGGAGAATGTGCCGTCGTCGTCGACGAATACGAACACAACTGGGGAAATGGATGAGGAGAAGCGGCCAGAGTTGGTGAAGCAGTGGCGAGAGCACCATGCCATGTCCGGACCTCGTTTGATTTCGTGCTCAGACGATCGTACCGTTCGAGTTTGGCGCCGGTTGCCAAAGGAAGGTCATGCGTTTGGGGCGAACGCGTCCGCGACGACCGGAATCCCAAGTATCATTCGGCCTACGGGATCTGACGAGAGCTGGGTGGAGGATGCGGTGCTGCCCCATGCGCACGAGTTGACCATCTATGCCGTGGCCTGGAGTCGTCGCACGGGACTTGTTGCATCTGCTGGTGCGGACGGACGAATTGTGGTGTATGAGGAACGCCTGGTCCCAGATTCAAAGGAGACCACCAAATCCACATCGACCAACGATGATACCGCGGATACCATGGATACCGAGATAACTCCGCAGAAGTCTGCACCTCCCCTACAAACGCAGTGGACCATTTTGGCGGTCATGGATGGCGCACACGGAATCTACGAGATCAACCACGTTGCGTGGGCCAAACGAGCGGATCGTGGATCAGCAGAAGGACGAGAGGCGGCGGAGGAGGTGCTTGTGACGACCGCTGATGACGGCAGTGTGAAAGTGTGGACATTCCAGCGATAGTTGATTTACCACATCTACTTTTGGATGATGTTGGTGTTGTGAAGGTAGTGGCATCCCTACGAGCTTGAGGGAAGATCCTGATTAAAATCTGTACATGTAGAGCTAGAGCTTATGACCCAAATGAAAAGACATGAGGAGACATGAGGGATTGTTGATGTCGTGGATGTCGTGAATGGAATTGAACTTTGGAATGACTCGATGTCACCACTAGAAGTAGGTGTAGCAGGATCACATAGGGTTCCATGGTGTACGCTCTCCGCCTGGCCCTCTCTGCTTCCAGCCGAGCCAAAAAGTCTAGGCGTCTACCTCACTGAGTGTACAAGGTAAAGATCCTTGACGAGGAACAGACCTTGAAGTCCTTGAGGGAACTTGATAGGTACACAGTCGTCAGCAGTAGTTTCCTCGTATTCTGGCCGGGACATTTGTTGACATTCGTCATTGAAATTAGTCTCCAGTCACCTCGACCTCTCTCGCGGATATTCTCTGAAGTCTCCAAGGATGAGTCGATGACTACTACCTTACCAGGCTACCTACTAGGGTTTACGCTAGGGTGAGGTACCGGAATAACTCCGGTGATTTCTCCGCTTCGCCTCGCAATAGCGGCAACACTGTGTACTGAGATCACGTACCCAGTAGTAGTACCGCTGACCCAGTGCCCAGTGCCCACTGCCCACGGTATATCGGAGGAATGCAGAACTCCGAGCAAAGCATTGGCTAGATCGAGACAGGCTCGGAACTTATCTGCCTGCTGGAAAGCTTTCTGTTTTGTATCTGAGCTTTGCAAGTGCCAATCATGTTTGTCATTGCTGCGTTTATCATGGAGTGCTATCTGACTGGAGGCGGATTTTGTTATGCAGCGATAAAAAGTCCAATGTACTAACTACCTCCAGGGTACCTACTACCCCCTTATATACCACATACTAGGCATTAGTAGATTGCTGGTATCGATAGTATTGTAGTACTTCAGTCCTGATGGACCTCTTAGGCTCTTAGTAGTCCTGTGACTCCGGCCGCAGTGATCAGACTACAATCCTACACAATACTTTACTCGACCTTGCGAGAGACCCCACTCGTGATTTAATTGCTTCATGCTGACTGCGCTGCCTTCCTGCCTTCCTACTCCAGTAAGGAACCCCAAGGCTAATCAAGCTCTCCAAGCTTCTCCTCCCATCCCACACCCGAACCCACCCAGCCAATAACTTCCCACCCACCCGCTCCCGTGCTCGCATCGCGTCAATCTGCTGGCTGCCTTTGCTGGCCGATGATTCGGATAAGCCTTGCTGGGTCTCGAGTGCCTGGAAGTGTTTACTCCACTCCAGCCGCTAGTGGCGGGTTCCTTTCGAGAAAACTGCCAAACCCAACTGGCGGACTGCTCCACGGTGGACGATCCATACTGAACGGTCGATGCACGTGGGCGCTTTGGGTCGGGTCCTCCGCTCAGCCTAGGGCTTCGCTTTGGCTCAGAGGCAACACGAGAGGGACCAGGATCGTGATGTGGATGTGGACGGGGACCCAGACTCCATATGTTGACTCCGGTCGGCCTTGTTCGGAAGACCGGCAATGTTGGGATTGGAGTAATTCTCTGGAGGCGAACATGGAGCTGGAGCTGAAGCTGGAGCTGGACCTGCTCCTGCAACTGCACGTGCAAAGGTTGGATTGACGTACAGGCGCAGGACTAGCAGTAGTCGCGCGTTCTGGGAAGATACTTAAATGCGAGCATGCTCCGCAGATTTCCTCCGTGTTTGAGGGTTTCTTCTGTCGGCGATCGTTCAAGAAGTTTGTTCGAGACATAGTGACATCCAATCTGTCAATTGTCCTCCTGGTTGAAGGTCAAGATGAAGTTCACCGTCGGAGCCCTTTTGGCTAGCTTGTCTCTGGCTGCGGCCGTTCCTGTTGAGGTTGCGACCAGCGTCGAGGCCAAAAACCATGTGAAGCCCGTCAAGGGAAGATGGTTTGAACGTGAGTTCGCCCAACCCAACTTGATGCCGTTCATGATTACATGTTCGGAAGACGATGATTGAAGAGCCCTCCGGAAGCTCATACCCACGTCTTCTTCAGGTTTCGTGGTCATTGTCCTGGAAAACACCAACAAGGGTGTGACCATGGGTGACCCTTATTTCCTGAACCTCACCCACTGGGGAATGCTGCTGAATGGTTACCACGGTACGTTGTTGTTTTTGCCCGAAGCTTTCATATTGCCGGAAGGGAAGACTGACAGCACGTCCAACACATACAGGAGCCACCCATCCCTCGCAGGTAAAACTATCTCCCATGACTCTAAGGCTATCAAAGTCCATCGGGAATCCCTGACTCACATCAAAATCAGCCCAACTATATCACCATGATCACCAACACCATCGCTGCCGGTGTGTATGATGACGCGGACCACAACAGCACTGCTTACAACTTGGTTGATTTGTTCGAGCCTGCCGGTATGTGCAACTTGGAGAGAAACTTTGGTTCAAGATTCTGGCGAGAAACCGAGAGTACCTACCGATGCTGACCGCAAATTTCCAGGTATCACCTGGAAGGCTTACATGGAGGGCTACAAGCCCAACGCCAACGGTGATTGCAACCCTTACCACGAGGATAAGGAGACTCTTTACGTTCGGTGAGTATCCGTCACGGAAAAGCTCCATAGACACAGTTGCATGGGTCGAGCAGCTCAGCTCATTCATTCGATAGCAAGCACAACCCCTTCATGTCCTTTGACAACATCCGCAACAACACCGCTCGTTGCCAAAACATCGTCAACGCCGAGGAACACTTTGCCAAGGATGTGGCCAAGGGTCACGATGCCCCCATGTACATGTACTACGTGCCCAACCTGAAGAACGATGCCCACGACACCAACATCTCTTACGCCGCCAAGAACACCCAAAAGGTCATTGACACCATGTTGAACGACAAGGCCTTTATGAAGGATACCGCCATCCTCGTGACCTTTGACGAGGACAGTAAGTTGAACACCTAGATCGGAAGAAGAGAAAAGACATCGGAACCGTCTCATGCTCACGTGTCTCCTCTACCACAGACGTCTACACCAACGACAACTACGGTGACCCCAACTCCATCTACTCCATTCTCCTGGGCAACGACACCGTCAAGTGCTATGACTGCGTCGATCAGACCTACTACAACCGTAAGTCGCCCTCGACACTCCATCCCTCTCTCCCTTCAAAAGAAAAACCCCCCGCTGCCTGGCTCCAGCTCGAACTAACCTATTTCTCTTTCTTCTCCTTTTCTGCAGACTTCTCCCAACTCGTCACCGTCGAGCGAAATTGGAACCTGAGCACTCTGCCCGGTGAGGGCTGGGACCAGTGGTGGCGTCCTTTCGGTCAGCTGCGGACCTCCAAGGACGAGAACTGCGCGTTTGCTCCTTGCTCTGAGTACTATGATGGTAAGAGCCCGGCTCGATCGAACAGTAACTGGAACGATGACGGCTTGGAGGGTACTGCGTGAGTTGGAGAGTTATGTGAGGGAAAATGAATGATGAGGCTGGGTTGTTTATGAGATAGATGCAATGGAAAGTAATATTTCGATCATGGTTTTGTGAGAATGTTCAGATGATATGACTCGTCCTTTATATTGTCTTCGGATTGAAGTAGTACTGGAGTAGCGAGGAACATGTCTTATGAAATGGTAGTTACATACTACTACTACATAGTCTACATTATTTTATTATACTCAAAGTGCGGGATTCTGCCCTGAGTGATACCAGTAACTACACAATGGCAAGATACTGTACTGAACTTTTAACACACTGAACATAACATTAACGAACACCGATTTTCAAATTTGATAAGATCTAAGCTCCTTTACTTGATTTGAAAACACGTCGAGTGATCATTAAAATAAGCTTCCCATTACTATCAAGATGTCTACATTTGGAATATCTTGGTGGCCCCAAACCAACCCGCACTAAAATGATCGATGCACATAACTCGAGTCTTGGTCTTAGCTCACAACATTGAACATACACCAAATTGACTGTTTGTATACTAAAAGACCATCCCGACACATTTCAAAGCACTATCCACGGTCCCCCCCCCCATCCGTCCTCCAGAGACTCAATCCCCAAGGATCCTAGTCATAAACTCTCCGACTCAAATCAGACCCCGTATCTCGGAAAGACCACTCGAGCGTTCGCACTCAGGAACATCCATCAATGTTCACAATATACCAGTTGTGCGCCGCCACACTCGAGGTCAACGTCCCATCGTTCCCACCCAGGGAATTCACCCCCGTCACGACGGTGACATCGTTCGTCGTCACGGTCACGCTGTCCCCGCTGGTGATCCAGTACTCTGGGCTGGCGTGGCTGAAGCCGTACACGCGCGGAGGCAGCTTCGGCACGGTGTCGTCGGTGTGGGTGACGCGCCATTGGTTTCCGACGCTGGTGATGTACTCGGCCATTGCGAGGTTTCCGACGCGAGGCTGGCCGTACGTATACTGTGGTAGAGGAAGGGGGGGGGGGAAAGCACGGATCAGCAAGAGTCGATCGTTGCACTCGGTGACTCGCTCAAAAGGGTGATGGGGAAGAAAGAGCAGAGCAATGAGGCAGGGAACAATCAACGATCTGTCTTACAATAGTCGGCGCATAGCCCTGATTATGCAGGTCCATTCCACACAGCATCGCCAACGCGCCGCCGAGACTGTGGCCCGTAATCATAAGCGCATAGCCCGGGTACGCACTTTTCGCCGCATCGATCTGGCTCTTCAGTGTCGCTGCGACAGTCTGGTAGTTGAGCCAGAAGCCCTGGTGCACCTGGCAGCCTGAACAGAGCGAGCTGGAGATTAGGGTGGTGTCGAGATTGGCGATCCAATTACTTGTTGTGCGGCTGCCGCGGAATGAAAGCACGATTTGTTTCTGGGTGCTGTCGACGGCGAGGAAGCCTGCGGCGTCGCCGTACGAGTTGGTACTGAGGGGGGTGGGGGAGAGTCAGTATATCTGGCATATCACCGGTGACCACTGACCAGACCCGTTTGATGAACGGAGGTGAGTCGGGAGATGTTGACTCACTTGTCGAACTCGTACAGCATCGTCGCACCCGAAGCTTGAACGTCGGGGCAATTGCCGGCTGAGCATGTGACGACTTTGTCGGCGCCGTCGGTGTTGCCGGAGCAGTAGGCTGCTGCGGACCATTGGGCGTATCGACTCAACTGAGTGAGGACTGTTGATGAGATTGCTAGAGCGGTAACAGGTCAGCACGGCTGGTCCGTCTGTGTTTGGATTTTGTGGGAGTTCATGAGGTCCTCGTCATACATCGTTTCTGGGGCGCCGCAGTGGCTGTTGCGGCCAGACTGAGCAGGGTCAGGATCTCGGCCGCTGTGAACTTCATGACTGCGATGGACTGGGGAGTCAACGTAGATAGACGAGGTGAGTGGAAATGATCTTAGGCAGTTCCGAGAGTCCGCGGTTGAGTGAATTGAAAAAGAGGGTGGGAATGGTGCGCGATCCTCTGCATTTTATAGATCAGAGAGCATTGATTGCTTCTCCTCGCGCTAGCTTACTTACAAAGTAAACCCTTCAATCGGACGAGTCCTAGTATCTCTTCCTCGTCGCTCTATTTTCTTAAAGGAGGGGTAAAAAGTCCCTGCTCAGATGTCCAACAGCGACTAGCTTTCTGCAGTGGAATATTGAATCTTGAACCCACCTCGTACACCTCCTCGCTCGATGCACAGACTAAGCCCCGGCACCTCGTAGACTAATCCTTGGTCCAACAGGAAACGCGGAACACCCGTACCTTAATCCACTGCTCACTCCAATTTCCTGCTTCAACCACGATCCAAGCACACCTCCCCGATCCGCATTTCCCCAGCTCATGCCAATAGAGAAGTCTTGACCGACACTTCTGCAGCATACACACGGAGCGCAGCCCTAAAAGCAGTAACATCGCCGGTCAAAGACACGAGGAAACCCAGATTTTCTTCAGGAAAGTCTGTGCATGCGGTACGTGTGCCTGGTAGGTTGTACTCGTCAACACGGCCAAATGAAACAGATGATATCTTCTCCGTTCCCGTACTTGCCTTGCAGAGAGGAAAGCTTCTTTTTTTTTCTCTCCACATGCAGCCCACATACTACGGGAATCTTATTCGTGCCCGCGATTCGACAGGCGTTAGCGTATTTTCGTGAATAGTACGGTAGAGCAGCCAGAATGATCAATAAACTACTTCTGTCTACCGCAGTGCTGTGGTCAATGTCATTGTCCCGCCGATATCGACGGGCTTCTACGGAGATTCTTCATCCGTCTTTTCTTCATCTCGGGAGTGGAAAGTATTTTCTGTGATTGTCAAGTTGTTGATCAAGTACCCCCAGACCTGGAGGATAGCTAGTTTAGTACATATCTGACCGATCCTGTCTCAAGAAGCTTGCCTCGATCTAAGCGTAAGAACTACTTCAGATAGAGTTTGCCCTGAGCTCCGTCAAGAGATAAGAACGACAGATGCCGTACAACTACCGAGGCTATTCTCCGCAAGAAGGGGAGAAACCTCCCTAAACGCAACCCGTCCAGTTCCTGCTCCATGTGATTCTGGACTCCTGTCAAGATCGCCTCCACGACACAAAACCAGTTTTCTGCAACTGGGTAATCGTCCAACCAAGTAGCGAGTTGGAACCCGGCATACAAACCATATATCTCAAGTTAAAAGAAGCTTGGTAGAACATGATTAGTTCGGCTTCGATCGATTGCGGGAAAGAACGGAGACTCATTTTAAGCTTTCGGCATCCACAGTAAAGTAGGGCTGGTCCGTTCCCACTTCCCAGATTCAGCGGGGAAAAAGCCCGGGGAAGCGAGGGTAAATTGGACCGTGGTTGAAGATTCGCCTCGGCAGTGTCATGATAGTATAGCGCAAATGTGATCGGACGGTAAAAGACCACAAAAACAATGAGAATGAAAATATGGAAGGGGTAGAAATACGCCCGCAGGTTACACGGCTCATATACCCAGAACTACAGGTACTTGGGCCTGACGTAGACAATCTTGCTTATGATTTGTTTGTCACTTACTTGAGACTTTGCGCCGGTATTTTCATGCTAGGTACCGCGGTCTTTGTTTCTCGTGCTCGCTGGCGAGCTAGAAGCCATGGATTTTCGAGAGCTTCCACATGCGAGGCAGGTCAAGCCGCGTGTCGCAGACTTGGAAACACCGAGGCTGTTGTGACTTGCAAGCCAAAGCCATCGATGGAAGACGGGACCTGGCAGACCAGCAAAACCACAACTTGTGCATTTACAAACAAATCCCCTGGTCGTATCAGACACAGTTGATTTTACTCTCATGTGTCACTGTCGTTGGTTATAGTTGATATAAAAGACATTCCCCTCGTACCCTAGAAGCAATAACATATAGGATCGAGTTGAGCTTTGCTAGAGTTGAAATCAACATCGATGAAACGCACATTTGCTATATTCTTGATGAACAGGGGTATTCATCAGTGGTAGAGTGACTATCTCTACTAATCTCGGCTTCCCTCTCCCAGCTGCGATAGATAAGTAGATATTCACATATCTGTGTGAGCCAACTAGGTCCCACACGCAAAGCAGCTAAACCAAGCTCTACGAATTGTCTAGATCGGGGATTGAAATTGAAAATGTGAATTCAAAACATCCAACCGTATCAGCCCAGCCCTCTGCTGGTCAGATTGGACAAAATCTAGTTAGTGTGTCTCAGAGAACTACCTACTACCTAGTATTTTACTACTTACTGCCTACCTATTACACAGTACATACCACAGGTCAAATTATCCTAAAATATCTACATATCTTCTACCTACCAACGTCCTGCACCTGAGCATGATGGGAGCGGTCTCCCGTCCACGAGAATGAACTCATCCCAGTCCCGCCAGCCTCCAGCTTAGCCGGAAACCTTAGTGCTTCCAGTATACGAGTGGAGCTGCAGGGCCTATTTTGAATATTACCGGCCCTTGAAGGACTTGCAAGCTCTCTGAATCAGACAAGTACGCCTAGTATCCCGGTTCTGAAAGCATTGTAGTTTGGAACAGGGGGATGGTATGGATGGATAATGGATTCGGTCACTTGGAGACTCTACACTAAGAATTCGGTGGTGGTGGGAATACAGGATGCAGGGACCCGTCGATGGAAAGTCTGACATGGACTTCGTTGTTGTGGCCTAATCGCATGTACTCTGGGCGTATGATCATATAACCATCGCCAGAAAGAGTTATTCATATTTGTGGCTTTGTGGCCTTCAACTGTGGCCTATGTGACCGGGGCCCATCGAGGTCGCTGAGATCTTGGAGCAGCCAGGAGCCACGGCCGATCTTTGGAAACTTGGGGCTGTGTAGTGTGTACTACAGCGAAATAAATACAAGGGAGAATACAGATGGATGAACGAGGTACAGCAAAGTGATAATACAAACGCCATGCTGAAAGATGCCAATGCCGATGCCGATGCCAACTCAATGCTCGTTGCAACAACTTCGAGGATCAAGACGCTGCCGGTTGACGACTACTTGTTGGACGATGAATCTCGTCGTCGTCGTCGCTGAGATCATCCCCAACAACGTGATTCTCGTGACCCTCAACACCCGGTGAGTGCAGAGTATCCAACTCGGACTCATCAAAGTCCCCCGCCTCAACGTCCGCATTCTTTGACCTTTGATGGTGGAAACGATCGAGCACGGATCCAGGCCCGGACCGAGTCGCCGCCCCGGACCCGGATCGAGCTCGGTTGTCAGGGTTCTTCACTCCGCGATACCCTCGGTGGGAACGGCGCGAACGCCAGATGAAGAAGCCCCAGACACTCACGCCGATAATCACAATGACCAGAATGGCTTCGCCGGACTTGGCATACGCGTGGTTCTCGGCCTCCTTGACCTTTTTATATTCTTCTTCTTCGGCGGCGGTGCTGTTGGGATGGCCCCCGACCGATGTCTGAGGCAGCTTTTCCCCATCGATGCGCGAGTCGGTAGGGCTGCCGCCAATACTGGCAATGTCGACGCCCATGAACCGGTCCAGCATGTCGCGCGATTGACGCGGCTGGTCGAAGGGGACCATGTGACTGGCGTTGTAGAAGAGCACGTACGTCAGGTTGCGAGCGTACTGGTACAGTCCGGCGGATTCACCCTCGAAGCTCCAATCGTGACGTGGGGCCCAGACTCCCGGATCGGTTTCAAAGCCAGTGGCTCCCTTCCATTTCATGTTGTGGATCAGAGTCTCGGTGCCGAGGTGGTTGCAAATCAGATCCTGATTGCCACTGAAGAGAAGAACGTTGACGTCCGACTCTAGCAACCCGGGAAGTAATTGGACACCAGGAACAGAATGACTGGCACGGAACGCCGTGCTCACTGCGCCACTGCACTCAGTCCAGCCCGCTGTCTTTGCAGCGTTGATATGCAACGCGTTTCTCACATCCTGGCGACGGAGGTATGGTGTGATATTGGTCAAGTCGGGCGGCCAGTTCATACCGCAAGCGGGGTATGTGTCTTCCAAGCGAACGTCGTAAGTGTTGACACACTTCCCTTCATCGACACCCAACTCGGTGATTCCATGTAGGACTTCCTCGCACTGACCGATGTTGACCATCTCCTTGCTGTGAGGGTCCTCGAGCGCGGCGAGGCAGACCGTGTTGAGAGCTTCGATCTGGCGATAAGCATCGGTGCCTTCTTCAATCAACCCCATAGCTTTACTGAACTCAAAGTAGGATGGGGATTGATCGTACGGCGAGATCCAGCCATTACCGATCAAGATTCCCTTCAATGGCCATGGAGTCTGTTCCGCCTTCTCGGCTTTTTTGTTACGCTCGAGGATAGCTGTCGCAATATGCGGGATATGCATGCCTGCATACGATTCTCCCGCCAGATAGAGCTACATGGCGGTGTCAGCAAACTCATTTTCATAAAGTCGAACAACCTCATAGACGGTGGGTTTCGTGCACCACTCACATCGTCCCGCTCATACTCTGGGAAAAGCTCAAAAAACTTTTCCAAAAACACAATGAACTGAGCCGACATTTCTCCTAGTTCATGGAGATAGCTGTCCGTATTGACGTAGCTGAAGCCCGTTCCGACCGGCTGATCCACGAAGAGTAGATTGGCAAATTCATCCCATGATCCATCATTGTATTCCAGCGTGTGGTCATCCTTGAGCCGGTATGGTCCCACCTCCATCAATGCGCCGTCCATTGAACTGCACCCAGGCCCTCCATTCAACCAGATCACCGTCCGTTGTCGGTTCGCAATATGTCGGTTTTGGTAGTGCCAGAAAAAGAGGTTGCCATTGTGCTCTTCGTCCACCTCGATATGGCTGGACAGGGGGAAAAGGACGTTAGTCGCTTGCGCACTTAGAAACTATTTCCGCCGAATGCTCCAGTATATATGATATCGTGTACTCACCCAGCGTGCATCTTCAGTAATGGGCCATCTGGAGCTCCAGGCAGCGAATGGACAAAGTAGTCAGCAGCTGACTTGGCTGCTACTACTGCTGCTAGCGTCGGAGCTAGCAGGGTGGATATAGACCATGATCGCATGGTGCAGAGAGATTGACGTCCAGCGCCGTGTGGACGAACAAGGGAAGTGTCGAGCTCTTTATAGAGGGGACTCCCGCGGCGCAAGTAGGGGAATTGGCCTTTGCGACCAAAGGGGCCGGAGAATGGGTCGGGAAGAGCAGGTCAAAAGGGACCGCCTCGAGTCGGCGCACTTCAGAGAATCATCGAAAGTGTGGGGAGACGAGCGGATTTCAGCGTGCGACGGGTGAAACTAAAGAAATATGTTGCGAGGATGAAGGAAATGAATGTGATCGGAGAGCCCATTCAATGTAAATTCGTCAGCCTGTCAGTGAGCCTCTGATAACCTCCGATAACGATGTGAACTGCGTGGCCTCGAGTTGAGCTGAGACATTGTCCTGTTATGTTATTACTTATCAGTATTGTAACCGATACCCATTTGGATCCTCGCATCTCCATCACTGTACTGTTATGACGATCTCCGTAATCTTATTTACAATACAATGGCCGCGGCGATCCTCCTTAAATCATGTTCCCTCCTTTTTTGTACGCCGAAACGCCACGGAGCCGTGATTTGACCGTGAAACAAAGAGATGAAAATGGAGCCAGGAAGGCCCTTGAAATTGGTGATCATGACTCGCAGTATGGGAATAAACTTTCTCTATTGAGATCTGAATCTGGACAAATATTAAGGAGTCTAGAACATCGTGAGTGCGAGCGCGGACGCGAGCACGCTGTGTGTTAAAAGATGGGCCGTATGGCTCGGTCGGTGGACCTTCAGTAGATCACCCAAACTTGATACGGAGATGACAGGATCAATCAAGCCAAGACTCCGAAGGCTACTCGTCTCGAGCTTTGGCATGGACATGCATGGAATCGCCTCCATGCATCATGCTCTTTCCGGCGCAGGCAATTATTTCTCTATACAAAGACATAAATCGTGGATTGCTTTTTCATCTGGTGCTCTATCTTAGAAAAGATCGCCAACGCCCTTGTCGGCGTCGTTTTTGATCAGGTCGACCATGCCCTGCAGATTGAAACAAAGTCAGCAAATGCAACCCTTCCCGAGTTGGAGGATACTCGGTAGATGTGAGAGTGTTGCTCGAGAGTTTCCACTTACTGCAGGCATGATCGGTTCGCCCTGAGCGCCCTTGACGTAGCGGAACGGCATTTCAGTTCGCTCGTGCTCGTTGATGAGAATCTCTGGATAGTCCACGTAGGGGATCTCTTCCAGGGGGACTACAATCGCATGGAACAAGATTTCACAAATTAGGAGCCCTGTCTTGATGCTCAGACTCAACGGTCATTCAGGAATCGCCTACCTCGATCATGCACAATCATACGAGTGACACGAACAGCAGTGTCCGTTGTCATCTGCTTGGGGCCGAGGCGGCGGCCCGTGTAGCCCTTCTTTCGGAGCTCAGAGGTGCGATCTGAAAAGTGTCAGTGGTGGACTCTTTACTACTGAGTGGTGATCTGAGATCAGATCTGCAGCTGGGGAATTGACTTACCGCGTGGGGGGTCATCACCTGTATCACAGGTAAAGGGTGAGTGAGCAAGGTCAGCCTGAATCTGCTTTTCATACCCCGGGGTTCCGCCTGGGACGCTCTCGCTCTTCTCCCAGATGTATGCACGAATCCTGCGCCAGAAGAGATTAATTGCTTACCGAGAATACCACCAAACAAAAACACCTCGAAGACATCACCATCCTCCGGGCTCAATTCCGTCGTCGCGGACGGATCCAGCAGACACACCTTTTCTTTGCGATCCGCAAAGATCTCTTCCACCCCGCGCTGCTCAACCTCCAGTCCCTGGGTAGCGGCCAACTCGGCAGGCATCTGCAACTCGGCAGGAACCGAGCTCAGCAAGAAGCGCGCGCCGCTCGCATGAGATTCGCGGGCAATGGCAGCGTATTCCAAGGCTGACCACGGACCGAGCTCGGGGTCCAGATGTTCGACCACAAAGGCCTTGGTCTGTTGGGATTTTTGGGCAGCCATCACAGTGATGATAGGAGCGGAGTACTTGGAAAGGTGATCGGGGGTAGCTTTTGCACTGTACGCTCTGCTTTGTGTGGTGGGTGAAGCAGAACGTCGTCTTCGAAATGGGGAAAAAAGCGGAAGCTTGGAGTTGCAGAATTTGGCGGTTCCCCGTGGATCATCGATGGATTGAAATCACCACAGCGGACTACACAAGACACACACGGGCAGGTACTTTTCTGTCATTGCCCTATTCATATCCCTGTGCCATCTTTGACCTTCTCACGCCTATTGTTTATAAGACTCTCTAGAGTTTGAGGGGAAAATTGGATTCTACTGTTGGATTCTCTCCTCCTAACGGCCCATTAGATATGGTTGACACTGCAGCTAATCGGATTCCGAGAGAATGTTGCAAATGCGGAAACTCTTTTTCCCAGAGCCCCGCGTGACCATCAGAGGTGACACCCCTAAGCGCATGCTATATATGTCCGATATTCGGAAGACACATCCATCCTCACTCTCATCAGTTCCGCAGAATGACTTGGTTATGTCTGTTCACGGATTCATTCTGGTGTAGACCCAGGTATAGTTTGTTCGATGCCATTCACCCACCGGTGGTCGAGATGACGTAAGGAGTGGCGGACTCTAAAAAGGTCAACTGACCAGAGCGGGAATCCATGAAGTTACCTCGTTGCAGCGGTGATTGCGATCGATAAAATGCTCTCTTGATCCGGTCGGCATATGGATTGAGGAGGAAATGATCGATGAGTGTAGCCTACAGAGTCCTGTGCGAGGAAAGGATTACTGAGGGACCCCTGCATGTCTTCCAGTTGTAGTTCGCCGGTGTCTTGCCACTGCCTACAGGAGCCTAACTACCACCGCGGTACTTGAGAAGTACTTCAGGGAGCGCTTCACAGATCGTACCGGTACCAGTAGTACGACTACCATAACGATAGTACTTACCTCATCCACGACTCATGCTAGTAGCGCGTGGAGCTAAATTGCTTAGTCTCCTCAACTCATTGGAAACTGTAAAGAATTGTCGGACTCAACTTCAGACAAGGTTACTGAAGGATCACTCGACCCAAACCCTGCCCGACCAAGTGAGGATCTTCGGTCCTCTGCACTTCTGCAGTGGGTTCCCCAAAAGTCATCGCAGCCAGTGGAATGTCAATGCCCCGCGTTATCGATAGCCCATGAGTCCTCCCCATTTCCCTTGGGATTTCCACAAGCTCCAACCTCACCACCATTCACTTTATTTTGCTCAGCTTCATTTCAGTGTGACACGTACTCTCTTCACTGCTTAGCACGGTGTCAATCCTCAACCTCTTTTCTTTTCCATCGTCCACGCTTTGCCTTGAACGGGTGACTTTCCCTCCAGAGAGCCCCGCTGCGATCTACGTACATTCCCCTCTTGCTCGATCCCGCTTCCTACACACCTTCACCATGAACCCTCACCAGCAGAACAAAGTCGACATTAGCGTAAGTCGACCGGAATCCCCATTCGTGGTGATTTTTCATTTCGGACTTCTGACTGAATTCTATCGATATAGTCGATGACCCCAGATGAGCAGCGGCTGCTGCGCATGTACGGCAAGATGCCCACCAAAAAGGACTTGCTTCAGAACAAGCTCAAGGTACGTGCCAGAAGCAACGAATCTTGTCTATCCCATTTTCGCATCGTGAAAATCAATGATTTCACACTGGTCTTACCACTCATCCTCATGTGTCTCCTTGATTCCTTCTCGAAGTCGCGACTAACTTTCTCGATTCACGCAATGTAGGAGCGCAAGTACTTCGACTCGGGCGACTATGCCCTCAGCAAAGCCGGCAAAGCCTCAGACATCGGCGTCACCAGCATTGGCTCTCGCCATCCCGTCCCAGAAAACATCCCCCATCTCACAGCCACTTCACCCGGTGCCAACAATCCCGGCGGTAATGGCGGTAGCACCGCCGGCATTGGACAGCAGATGCCCGGTAGCATCAGTGGACACCCAGGATCCATCGGTTTCCAGAGCCGATCCCCCGTGAAAGAAGGCGGAAGCTTCCTGCACCGGGGCTCAAGTCTGAGCGAGGAGTCGTCGACCATGGACACCGAAGGCGGAGATGACAACACCGTCAAGAATCAAGGCGAGGACCCTAGTGTGAGCCCTCCTCCTGCTAGGGAAGGTGTGCCCATCCACCAGTAGGGACGGTGCGCATAAATAAATTGGGTAGTGATTTTCCACGATCCGGGGGAAGCTGATCCGGGGTGATGACCTGGTCAGACTGGATCGTTTTGTTTGGAATTATGCCTTCTTTTTTCTTTTTCTTGAGGTGCTATCTTTTTTCCACTATTGCATGGCTTTGTTTTACTTTTGACCTCTACATGAACCATTTTTTCTTCTTTTGCTTTTCTCCGGGGGTTGTCTACCTTTTTACCACTTGATTTGATAGGGGAGGTCTAGAGGATCGATCGTGATGATTCAGGACCGCATTTAGCTCGGCTCATCCTTTGAACCTGTGAACTGCCGTTGTCCATCACCAGATTCCCTGTCCAGTTCTATCATATCTTCCTTTCCGTCTTTTGACCTTCTATTTCGGGTTCAAAAGCCTGGCGCTCTGGGTCACATGACGTCTTTTGTTCGTTCTTCCTTTTTTTTTTCATCAATTCTTGTTATTCTCAAGAGCGCGGCGGTGCACTGCGGGACAGGAACAAGCGTGGAGTGGATGAGAGAATGTGGAAAATATCAAGGATATAACAGACGCAATTGAGATACAACCCGTTCGATATTGGGGAGATTCCGTAGGAAGGGCTGGGGCCTTGATCGAGGCTGGGAGCTGCCGTCGGTCATCCTGTAGTCATTTAGGCCTGAAGGCAGAGAAAGCAAAGGAAGCATAGAGGGGATACCGAACTCGTCGACGATCTGTGAGCACGTAAGCTAGGGATGCAAAGGAAGGAAGACAGAACAAGGTCTCTCTACAATTGAGAAGAAAAACTTCTACTCGGCCATGAGATTGGAGAGAGACATTCTCAACCCAGTCGGTACCTGTGAAGATGAAAAAAAAAAAAAAAAAAAAAAAAAAAAAAAAAGCCCTAGAAACGAAGCCCCATAGCTCACAGCTAGACTCTTGAAACCTGTAGATACTGGAAGCAACGAGCTACCTACGTAATCCTAGAGTCTGTCTTCCTCGAAATATTAAAGCGGAGAATCCCTCGCTCCCTGTGAACCATGCATCAATGTGGTCCGTACTCAGCCCAATAGAAGTCAAGAGAGTGCTACACGGAACATTCAGCACGCTACACCGGATATCAAAGTCCCCCTTGACAAATTCTCGAACGGAAGAAATTCCGTGCGTGGATCTCCATGTCTCTCATCACCTCGACAAGCAGTTCGCTTTACACAGGACCCAGCGGAGTCGCAACTCTGCACTCCACAATCATGTCATGACCCTCATTGAGGGCGTCACAGCGAAGCTCCTGACCTGGCAAGAAGAATAAAGTCGCTCCCATCACTGTAATTGTATTGGCATGAGTTGCACGTGTTACTACTACGTGACTACCTAGTAACCTAGTGAGGTCCACTACTTTATCAAGTACATAGGTGACTACCTAAGGCTGATCAATCAAAAAGCTACCACCATCCGCAGACACAGGTCACAGATAAGGTACCGAGCCAACCCTTACCCAAGCGCATCGATATCCCACCTCCCAGTGGATCTGCTACGTTATTGTGCCAACGTAAATTGGGTCCACTATCACTACCTACCTAGTACCTACTCCTAGTAGGTACCTGGTAGGTTGGGACAACAACAATATACCGTGTCAGCGTTCGACCCCATCTAGCGTAACACCCACGCAGAGTCACCGTTACAGTAAACGAATGGAGCTCTTTTGAGAATGAAAGCATTCGATATCGCAGATCATATGAGACAATCACAAGACAGCTAGCTATGGAACGTAGATCCAAAGCTTCCAACGTGATGTGCTCAACCCGGCGAGGAACCTTAAAAAGTCAAAATGACCAGGTCCAAAGGCCTATAGCGAGATAGTATTACTGTCTGAAACTCTGGGGGATGCGTGCTAAGTTCGAACCTTCAGGGACAGTCATCGTTTAGTTCGGGTCTGGATGCAGACAGGGCAGAGCCCGGCACGTGAGATTCAATATCACGTTTGTAGGCACGGCGAAACTTCCGTCGATTACTGTTGAAAACTACCTACAATCTACATGTATCAGTGGTGAACAGAAGGGGGGGTGGGGGGGGGGTTTCCCGAAGAAAAGGTACGATGCCATCATTTCAGCACCTATCAAATCGATAATAGTGAGAAAAACAAATCGACCTATAAACAGACGGCAAGCTTCAAGTCAAGTCAAAGACGGTCACGTGAGGCGAGATTACAGACAGCAAAGGGTATAAGATGCCAAAGCATAGACAAAGTGTGGAAAAAGAATCAAAATCAAGAGGACAAAAAGTCACCGTCCAAATAATATCCTGGAGCGAACAAAAAGAAATAACCAAAAAAAAATCTTAGCATCCTGTGTCGCCGTCTCGGTCTATCAAAGGACAATATAAGCATAGGTCGAGCTATGCGATTTCTGGAGGCTGGCAATTCGGGTGGCCGAGGTTGTGCTACTGCTTGTCGGGACACGACTTCGGCGGACAAAACGAGTCCTTCCGTAAGACTTTGCAATAGGGCTGGACCAAGTGCGTGGCAAGTCCTTCTTGGAAGGAAAAAGTGCAAGGGGGCTGCCATTTTTTTGTCGGTGTATGCATCCTTCAGAGGGGGAGGGGGGGTCGAATTGAATGGCGCACACACTAGCGCTGTATGTGTGAATAAACGTTGACGAGACTCGTCTGCCGAGAGCGAGGTAGGACAATCACAATCATCGCCGCCAGGTCAGAGATTGAGGCAGCATGATGACCTCACACCACATAGGTCCTCACCGGCCAGCAGGTGTGTGACGAGCCGCTGACCCCCCTGATTACAAATGGCTCTCCACCTCTGTGAACACTGAGAAGCTCCCCACCGTCTCATATGTATCAGAATCGCGGTGGCGCATGCATGTCGAGGATGATGCCGATGATCACCCAAAGGACTCGGCCAACCCAAGTACCGGAAGAAAAGAAAAAGGGGCCATAAGTTTCACCCATTGCGAGCAAACCTCACACTTGGCGGTCCAAGTGCAAACCCCCTCCGCTCATGTTGTTCAATCAGTCTTCCAGTGTCCAGCCAAGCTGCTGTCCAGGTCATCGGTTTCACCAAGCCACAGTTCGACGGCATAGAGGCCAAGAGTGCAAGCAATGTTGATCCATCGCCACATGTTACCGCCGCCGCCGCCTTGACTACTCCACCACTCGCCGCTGCCGCCCATCGCTTGCGAGGCGGATGCAAAATGCTGCATCAATAGACTCGTGTAGACAGCGATCAAGATGGTCGGAGAAAAGTAGCTCAGTAAGCCCAGGACTTGGCCAGCCGCGTCAGAGTCGTCGAGCGAGGCCTCCTGGGAGAGCGCACGGGCTCCAGCCTCTCGGACCGCAGGGATGATACGCGTTGATGCGTACAAAACCAGCAGTCGATATGCTAGCGAAATGAGCACCGAGGGGGTCACTGCACTAAACACCGCGGTGATCACATTGAATGCAGCATGGATGACCGAAGGCAGTAACGAGAGCGCATGCATGAGAGTGGAATATGAGGCCATAATGATCGGGGGGAATGGAGGGAAATCGCCCGCCTGAGACGGCGAAGGAGCTTGTTCCACAGGATACGAGGGCTGATAGTCCGTAAAGATCTGATAGACACAAAGCACCACGTAGGCGAACAGCAGGGAGCTTTCGACCGGATTTCCGCGCCCACTGCCAATGCCCCACGCGCACAAGATGACTGCACATGTGATCGAGACACCGATCAAGGCCGCGTCGACATTAGAGATTTCGGGGAATTGGAGAACACGCCAGAGGAAGTATACCGAACTGGAGATCACGGTGGCAGAGAGCACCAGAAGGCCGATCTAGTCACAGGAAAAGCGTTAGCCACGGTGCTGCGACGAGAAGAGGAAAGCTCCTCTATAACACTGTGCAACCAAAACACGTACCATCCAGCTATCGCTGCGTCCCCCACGATTCACCAGCCATCGGGTAATCTGGCCTGCAGCCTGGATGACCAGAAGACTACAGAATCCCTCGACCAACTGAAAGACGGGGGTTGACCAGCGAAGCAGTCGATCCCAGTTGCCCAGAGTCACCGTCTCCACCAACCCGTCGCGTCCAAACAGCCACTCTTGAATCGAGGTATCTGCCGCCCGGTTACCTGAAAAGGTGCGCTCCACCCATCCAGGACCGTTATCCATATCGACCGAGAAGCGATTCAGAGACCAAATCAACAAGATAGGGATAATAATCCATTGAGTGTATTGCACGACCAGCACCAGAGATGACCGAATCCATGATCGCTCAGGTGTGGAGAGCTTCAGTAGCGAGAAGAGGAAATAGAAGGTCGCTAGTGACAGCGAAAAGGCCAGACCGCATACTCTGCCGCCAACATCAAAGGCGAGAGGTATCGACGAGACGACTACCGTCAGGAAGATGGCCGACGAGAAGGCGCGGAGAAGCCACATCGGGGAGGTAGGGGGTTGTCGACGCGCAGTGCGCGACAGAACGATACCAAAGTCGAGTTGGGTTGAAATACGAGAGTCTGAAGGACAGACGGTATCGACGTGGGTGTTGAAAAGGGAAGAGGAGGGGAGCGCACACGACTTTTGGGGGGTCAAAGATTAATCTTGATTTTCTAATATTCGTTTTATCTCTTGCTCCTTTGAGCTTATCGTCTGTTGTTTTTTTTTCACGTGGACCCGCTAAAACGGGGGGCGTGGCAGAAGAGAGAAGAGGGTTCGGGGCTTAGTGTGGAATGGAGAGTCACACCGACAATAAACCATCACCTCTCTATACTTCTATACCAGAGGCGGTGGACACTTCTACAGAGGTGGTACAGTTGTCTTGCGCATAATATAGAAAGACCATAGTGACGACCATATACGTATCATTAATTTTTCCAGAAATCCAATACCATCTCGGTCTTTCAGTGTGCGATTACCTTGGTATATAGTATTAGTTAGCGCCATCGTAGTGTAAAGTCTGTAGGAGAGACGCTACTCATTTCCGAGACGTGAAGTCTGAGCCGAGCCCAAAAGAACAACCGAAAAGAGTTAAGACGGACGGTCCAAGCCCCGAATCGCAACCGTTACGATGAGGTGCTGGTGTCCACTGGATAGCATCTCCACACTTATGGGCGCGGGGATGCTTTAATAATGTCATCATCTTGGCACAGAGCAAACGCGTTCATACAATGTTGGCAACAAGTCGGTTTCCAATCATTTCTTGGCACTTGTACATGATCGCCTACATCATGGCTAGAGCTTTGCAGATAACCTTGATTTAGCAGCCAACTAGATTAGTAGGAACATCATCGTGCAGCCTTAGTGCTATACCTCCTTCATAGGATGGAAACCTCCCGTCGCCTGAGGGCGGTCGTCGCCAGACTCGCCACAAGCCGCGAAGGGAAGGCGGGTTCCGACCTTTGGTTGACGTATTCTGTTCCAATCTTCCATCATGTCAGATATGAAGTTGAGGCGTCAACTATGATGTGGCTGGGTGCGGTATGTACCTTTACAGAGCTATGGAATATGGATACCTTACCAAGGTACGGTAGTCATGTTGGGCTAAGTCACTACACGTAAAGCTGCCTGAGCTCCAAGCTCTCGTCGCTACCTCAAGGTGAAAGCACATGCTAAGGTATGTACACTTTGTGTGGTGAACGGGGCAGGAGAGATGAGGAAATCAAGAACTGTGTCAATATAGATTTTCAGGTATTGTAGAGCTTCCCAAAGACAGCTGTGAAACTGTATAGAGGAAGAAGCTCAGCGTACTGAGCGTAGTCGTACCTGAAATTATCAAACGTGCGGTAGGCAAGTTATAACTACGCGATGGGGCCAAGGCAAGGCCCAGACTGACAGGCCCAGTAATATCGGCTATCATTATTTGCCACCAGTCTATATTCTGTTTCAGCCATATCAAATATAGACGACATCGCTCCTCGTCATGATATACGGACGGACTGGGCTACTGCTTCTTAGAGGCATTTCAGTTCGCATAGACATCAATACAGCTGTAGCTTTTCTCGTACCGCGGGAGATGAAAGATGACAGGACATCATGTGACGGTGTTCTCGGGGCCATCCACGGACAAGGTATCGTCCCAAATTAGGTACGGTAGAAGGCTGAAGCTAAGCTTGCTGGCAGAGAGCTCCATCAGGTGATGTGTCCAGGCCCTGGTCCCAGCCCTACTTTCCCGATATGGTATCGATAAGAGCGGGCGGAGCGGGCAGAGAGCGGGGATCAGAGCTGCGGAAGCTGGGACTTTTCCTTGTGAGATCGACCAGATTCAGTGGATGTTCCGTCTACGACAAGTATTCAAAATGGCCGAAGAGACAGCGACCAAGAAGCTCAAGACTTCCTCCCCCTTGATCGGCACTCACAGGTAAGCGCTTGTCTTGATTTTTGTTTTGCGATCTGAAGAAGAAGCTTTAAAGAGTTCCCGCGCTAAGCTGGATCTTTCCCCAGTGGTCATTTCCACGCCGACGAGGCTTTGGCTGTCTATCTGTTGCGTCTGCTGCCCACCTACGCTTCCTCGCCGCTCCTCCGTACTCGCGACGCGGCTCAATTGGAAACATGCCACACTGTCGTCGATGTCGGCGGCGTGTATGATGCCTCCATCAACCGCTATGATCACCATCAGCGCACCTTCGACACTGTCTTCCCCCAGCACAAGACCAAGCTCTCCTCCGCCGGTCTCGTCTACATGCACTTTGGCCGTGCTATTATCGCCCAGCACATGTCCCTCCCCGAAGACCATGCCGACGTGGATCTCTTGTATAAGAAGCTGTATGCTGACTTCATCGAGGCCATTGATGCCAACGACAACGGCATCTCCGCCTATGACCAGTCCGCCGTGGCCGCCGCCGGCCTGGAGAAGCGCTTCAAGGACTACGGTGTCACCTTGGCCTCCATCGTGGGCGACATGAACAACCCCGACCCTACCAGCCCTCCTGGCGAGCCCCAAGATGAGGACAGCCTCTTCGGTCGCGCTAGCACCTTGATCGGCAAGGTTTTCACACGCAAGTTGCACCACGCGGCCAACTCATGGCTGCCTGCCCGCACCACCGTTGGCAATGCCTACGCCTCCCGCACCGAGGTCCACCCCTCTGGCCGCATCATGGTGCTGCCTAAGGGCGGTGTGCCCTGGAAGGAGCACCTCTACAACTTTGAGCGTGAGAACTCTGCCGGCGCGGACTCTCAGGTCTACTACGTGTTGTACCCCGAGAGCGCCGCAGAGGATTCCAAGTGGCGTGTGCAGTGCGTGTCTACCTCCGAGAGCAGCTTCGAGTCCCGCAAGCCGCTTCCCGAGGCGTGGCGTGGCGTGCGTGACCAGGACTTGGATGGTCTGATTGCCTCGGAGTCTGAGAAGAATGGACAGGCTAAACTTCCCGAGGGAGCTATCTTCGTTCATGCTAGTGGTTTCATTGGTGGACACAAGACCAAGGAAGGTGCTATGGCCATGGCTGTTCGCAGCCTTGAATAAGTATGACTCATAATAAAACAAAAGAAACAACAAAAGCAAACAGTTGGCCAAATTTCCTCGCTTGTGCAAGACCTATTCCTTCGCACGGGTCGTTAAATTTGTTGACACTGAAGGTTCCATGTCCACGATTAAATCAAATTTGCCACAGGTTGTATGGTAAAGGGCGAACCTTCTTGTTTTGAGGTGTTGCGCTGTAGAGCTGCCCGACAATTAGACCGCGCAACCATTGATAGAGTACTATCTCTTCGACTCGGTTGCTTCGCATGGCATGCAAAGGTACTGAGGTACGGGTTACGAAGGGCACATACGTCTCAAACGTACCCAATTGAATGTCAACCACAGGATTGTGTCGTTGAGAATCTCTCGTTCCAGGGCCCGTCTTCCCCGGCTTTCGCACAGTTTCCCTTGGGTTTGACCCGGACGTAAAGATGTCCCGGTTGGGATTGCTAGAACCACAACTCGGAAGTCATGCAAGATTCGCAATGATAGTGGTATGACCACCGGTGGCGCCATTGACGTTGAGGTGGCAGATGGTGCCGCAGCAAGGAGATCTGCAAACTTGGCCGCATTGCACCGAAGCCGACTGTTTCGGAAAGGATTGAAATTGACGATAACTTCAGTGACGAATACTCAGCGAGCTAATGTCTTCGATGCTGCCTGTGCCATCGCCAGGCTTTTGGACATCCGTTGCGACGGATCGAGCGTCCAAGGGCTCTTCACTTTCTCCCATGGCACGTTGAATGAGCTTGGCTTTGACTGCAGCGCCTTTCAAACGCTCATCCACGTCGTTGACGGCTTCTTCGGTATTATTCATGTCCAAGGAAGCGGGATCAGACAGTTCCAACAGCGTAGAAAGATTCTTGGTCAATCGTGCGCTGTGAGCTGGAAGCTTGGCCATGATGTTGCAGATTGACGGGTCGAGAGAAAGACTCTCGGCCTCGGCCACTGCCTGTGTAGATATGTCAGGTGCCTTGGAATCAGCTAGCCTTTGAGACCAGACGAGAGCTTTGCCATACAAGCGGCCCATCTCCACAAATTTCTCGTAGCCCTTCTCGACCGCAAAGACACTGCCTTCGGTATAGCCCGCTGCGGCTCCGTCGGTCATGCCCAGATTATAGCCTTCATTGTAGAATTGCTCTTCAATATCGAGGAGACTGTCAAGTAGACTCGTATCCATGACTGCTGTAGTGAAGCAGATCTGACCCTGGAGCAATTTCGGGGTTTTAGATTCGATCAAGTGAGATAACAGAAACCTTTTTGAAACCTACAAGATTTGCCGCAGGAGACCATAAATTTCCATGCGGGGCGGCTGGCGGGTGTGTCACGAGATGCCCACCTTTCTTTGAATTTCCCGCCGACCCCTCCATTTGCGATTTCTCCAAGCTACACATACCACAATGGCCTCAAACCCAATCTTGCCCAAAGAGGGCGAGCGTAATATCCTCATTACCAGTGCCCTTCCTTACGTGAACAATGTCCCCCATCTCGGTAACGTGGTTGGCTCTGTCCTGAGTGCCGATGTGTTCTCAAGGTATGACTCAGTGGAAAACCGGCTCGATCACTCTGCGCGCAGGGTCTTGGACTCGAAACTAGTGGCTGTGGCTGTGAACTGACACATTTTTTTTGCAGATATCACAAGGCTTGCGGACGGCCAACACTATACATCTGTGGAACAGACGAATACGGCACAGCGACGGAGACCAAGGCATTAGAGGAGAAGGTGTCACCGGAGGAGCTCTGCGCCAAGTATAACAAGATTCACCAGGAGGTCTATAGATGGTTCAATATTGGATTTGACCACTTCGGTCGCACTCCGACCCCCAAGCACACCGAAATTTCCCAGAGCATCTTCAAGCGCCTTCATGAAAACGGCTTCCTCGACGAGCGCACCGCCGAGCAACCTTTCTGTGAGAAGCACAACTCCTTCCTGGCTGACCGCTATGTCGAGGGCGAATGCCCCCGATGCCACTACGACGACGCCCGAGGTGACCAGTGCGACAAGTGCGGCCATCTTCTCGATCCCTTCGACTTGATCAACCCCCGCTGCAAGCTCGACGGAGCCACCCCGGTCCGTCGCGAGACGAAACACATTCATTTGCTTTTGGATAAGCTCCAGCCCGAGGTTGAGAAGTGGTCCGCCGAGTCGATCAGCAAGGGCGACTGGCCCAAGAACTCTCGAGTCATCACTGAGTCCTGGTTGAAGGAGGGTCTGAAGGATCGTGGTATCACCCGTGACTTGAAGTGGGGTGTCCCCGTTCCTCTGGAAGGCTTTGACAAGAAGGTTCTTTACGTGTGGTTTGAGGCTTGCATTGGGTATCCCTCAATCACTGCCAACTATACCGATGAGTGGGAACAGTGGTGGCGTAACCCCGAAAATGTTCAACTTTATCAGTTCCTGGGCAAGGACAATGTCCCGTTCCACAGTGTCATTTTCCCTGCGACTCAGATCGGTACCGGTGACAAGTGGACCATGTGCCACCACCTGAGTGCCACGGAATACTTGAACTACGAGAGCGGCAAGTTCAGCAAGTCTCGTGGTATCGGTGTCTTTGGAACAAACGCCAAGGAGACCGGCGTCGGCCCCGATGTGTGGCGCTACTACCTGCTGAAGAACCGCCCCGAGACAGGTGACACTCAGTTTGAGTGGCGGCCGTTCGTGGATGCCAACAACAGCGAGCTGCTCGCCAAGCTTGGTAACCTGGTCAACCGTGTCATCAAGCTTGTGAATGCCTCCTTTGGCGGCGTCATCCCAGAGTTCACTGTGCCCGAGAGCTTCCAGCCCTTCGAGGAGGAGGTCACCACTCTACTCAAGCAATACATCGACGAGATGGAGAGCGTGCACCTGCGTGCCGGTGTCAACACCGCTATGCGTCTCGCCGAAGCCGGTAACGGACTGATTCAGGCCAACCGTCTCGACAACGCTCTGATTGCCAACGAGCCCGAGCGAGCCGCCGCCGTCGTCGGTACCGTCCTGAACCTGATCCACTTGCTCGCCAGTGTCTTTGCTCCCTACATGCCCGGAACCTCCGATTCCATCCTTGAGCAGCTCAACGCCTCCTTCCTCCTGATCCCCTCCCTCAAGAAACTCGAGTCTGGCTGGAAGCCCGATAGCCTCAAGGGCGGCCACAAGATCGGCAAGGCGCAGTACCTGTTCTCTCGCATTGACCCCAAGAAGGCGGATGAGTGGCGCGAGGCCTTCGGTGGCTCCCAAGCCGAACGGGCCAAGAAGGCCGAAGAAGCGGCCAAACTCGCGGCCAAGAAGGCCGCCGCCAAGGCCAAGAAGAAGGAGAAGAAGGATAAGAGCAAGGCTCCCGGTGGCGTTGAGGCCACGGCCAAAGGTGGTGCCGAGAGTCCCAGCGTGACAACCGACGAACCTCAGGACGAGGCCGTGCAGAAGATTGCCGACGGTGTCGCCCAGGTCACTCTTCCCACTTCTTAAAGAAATGAGATGGGAGATGATGCAAATGAAAGAGATCCATCTAGAAAAAAGGCAAGATCTGATACCGGATTTCGAATAGAATGACAGACCTTACTATTTGAATGACACACAAAGACATGATTCGACCATTACGTGCATCTTCCTGAACGGCGCAGATATCACAAAGAAAAAAACAGCTAGACTAATCCGGACCCATGCCGTTATAAGCGTCAAAGAAAATAAGACCTCGGGCAAGTGATAGCCGGAAAAATATGCGAAAGTCCCGAGTCGATCACAGTGTAGACATGCGAGGTGCAGGTGCATTTCAAGGCGATGCCCCGCCACACGTTCAGAAACCTCCAGCCTTTTTTCTGGATGAGTATACTTGGCGATGCGCTGAGGTGCAAAGTCCAATCATACTCGAGGATTCCACTTGCTGATCATGTTTTTTGAGGATGCAGTCGTGGTCCAATTGACAGCACTTGAAGGACTTTTTTTTTAAAAAAAAAAATTGAAAAAAATTGAAACGTCATAAGAAAGACGGAGGCGCCGAATGATGTACATCGTGAAAGTTGGAGAGGAAGGAACAGAAATAGAATAAACCCAAAAGGGTGCTTGTTGGTATTACTTACATGCTCATTGTGTCAGTCAGCGCGACGATGCTCCAGCTTCGGGTATTAAATATGAAAGGAAGAAGGAAAAAAGTTAAGTTCGTTGCATTCGGTCCTTCCTCGCTGAAAGATGTTCTGACTGTTGATATTCCTTGATATTCCATGACTCCCTTTATTTCGAATCTCTCGTCTGCTTTGTTCTTTGATTTTTCTTTCCTCGCTTCCGATTTCTCCCTCTTCATTATCGATCTATCGCTTGCGAGTGCCGGGTCGAGGTTTGCACTCGTCTGGTCCAACTGGGTGCAGCATGACCTTATTAGGGGTTTGTTGAGTATTCGCCGAGTAGCCCTTACTCCAGTCGTAGCTGACGGCGTAGGCGAAGATGTTTCCATTGCGGTTGAAGGCCGAGCTGGAAATAGGTCCACCGACAGCTGGGTAGCCCTTCAAACGGTGCTTGGCATCCTTGTCCCAGAAGTGGAAAGTGCCGTCACTTCCGGCGGTGCTGAATGTGCCATGAACGGGGTGGAATTGGATCGAGTTGACAGAGTAGATGTTGCAGACATCGCGGGTGGCAGGGGGGTTCTCACGATGACACTTGAAAGAGAAGTTGGAGGCGGAGTCTTTCTCCTCGACATATTGAATAGCGCATCGACCTTCGATACTGCCGACGGCAAACCCAGAGGCGTCGGCAAAGCAGCTGACTACCCGCGTCTGCCACTTGAGAGGGGATTGCATGGTTTTGTAGAATTTGGTCGGTTGGTCGAGATTGATCACATTGATGTAGCGATCTGCGGTACCAATCACGAGCAGCTTGTTCTTGACGTCCATGGTGTACACGCGTTCTTGACACTCCACGGACCCGATCGGCGCTTGTTGTCGCAGATCCCAGTATTTGACCGTCTTGTCCCATGAGCCGGTGATCAGAAGGGGCGAGTTGGTGTGGGGGACCATGTGACAGCTTCGAATTGGCGCATCATGAGCGGCGACTTGAGTAGCGGTTGTACCACCAGAGCCAAGATCCAACATGCGTGCAGCTTTGTCTGCACCGGCGCCAACGACTTGTTTTCCATCCTGTGCAGCAGAACGAAATAGTGGTTAGCATGGGACAATGTCGCTCCGCAAATCAAATCGTCTTGGAAGTGTTCGAAAGCTTACCGGAGACCAGCAGCAATTTAGCACAGGGGCTTCATGTTCAAACAGAGCCTTCCCCTCGCTCTGGCCCTGCTCATTAATCTCGTAGATGCGGACCTTCTTGTCCCACGATGCGACAGCCAAGTGCTCCGACGCTGGCGAGAAACGAAGGTCTGAGATGCTATCCTCGGGAGGCTGGTTGAGAGTCACATCTTTGGAGATATCCCCAGTCGTGTTGGTCTGGCCTGCCGACGTGGTCGTCGTGGACGTGGCCACGCTGCCGAAGAGAGACATCGGGGAAGGGCGCGCCGAAGAGCTTTGTGAAATTGAGTCAAGCGTTGGAGCTCTGATCGCCAGGTGTGAGACAGAGGTTCGAACCAAGCAGGTTGGTCGTGACGCACTCAGAATCCTGCAGCTCGCGCAATGTGATCGAGAGAAGGAGCAGAAGGTCGGAAAGGGAGGGTTGGGGGTGGGAATGGGTTGATTGAAGGAATTCGCGATGCTTTTGATTTGGGAGACGCTTGAGGATGCGCGATGTGCTTCCGTCCTCAGGCAGAAAAGCTGATTTTCACCGCCTGGTGAGGCCCGTACGGGTAGTCAGGTACTATGACTTTGCGATCTCCACTAACTAACTCCAGGCACCTAACTTGGAAGTTACCTACTACTAGTGACTCGAGACTGTAACTGATCTGCGACCATTATTCATTAAGCTTTGATGTATCATGATATTTACCCTAAATATTATGCTTGCACCTTTGAAAAAACTAAGCATGCACGAAGAATGACGAAATTCGACCTTGTTTTCGAGATAATTATAACAGAAGGCGCTCAGTCACAAGCCATCCATGATTCCACATTCAGTTCTACAGTCCTACTCCGACTGTCACCCAAAAAAAACCAACGAATATCTACAGTCCTTGAAAGCTTCGATCAACCAAAATCGAATGTCAAAAAGCCGAGACCGAAATTATTGACCTGATAACAAACCCAAACCCAAAGTTGACCGTGTCATCAACTCATCTTCTCTGGGCAATTTCCCGCTCGTGGACGAGGCGAGTTCATATTCCACCGACTACCGAGTGTCAGCACAGGTCAATCTTGATCGGGTGCTCAGCAGTCCGCATGCCCGACTCCTGTATTCCGCTCTGAAAGTCCAATAGATCGGACTGAAACTCGTTTCAATATTGATCTTGCATTCATATCTTTATTAGGTACTGGCAGTGGCGTGGAATCTCCTACCCCTGCAGCCCAGCTCACGCAGGCCTCCCTCTCACTATCAGTATGACAGTATCGACTTCATCATCTGGGGAACCTGGTGCCCGCGCCGTGAGCCAAGCAGCGGGTGATACTACCAGCAAGACCGCGAGAAGATCGAGGGACCTTTCTATGTCCTTATCTGGCTGCACCTGTTATTGTAGTCTTAATTCCAACTGGTTTTCATACCCAGGTCGTTTGGCTTCAAGAAGGCCGAGCTAATGCTCGTAAGTACCACCGGGTTGGAACTTGGACCGCAAGAGATAATGCCTTACTCTGAAATACCTGCTTTTATGTTCGCTCGTGAATTATCTCTGCATTTGTCTGTAAGTTGTAGAAATATGAGACAGGGATAAGACATGAAGTTGAGAGGGATTCCATTGAGGCTTCAATAAGGTTAAAGGTAATATCAAAGTAAGATCTGAGCGAATTGTGAGGGAAAGCAGACGAGTGCCCGTAGAGGGAGAAAGTTTTTATCATACCGGCGTGAAAGAATGTTGCATTGCGACAATAAAGCTTGAAAAGAGTTGTCCCTGCGAACATGACAAGACAAGATCATCCAGTGGTAGGATTCGCTGTCATATCTGAGTGACATAAGGCGAGAGAGATGTGGTTTCTGTGAGATGATACCGAGGCAGAGTCTTGAAATGGCTGGAGACAGGAGCGCAAGCACAGGGTCAAGCCAGGTACGTGGGATTCGGATGTTGGAGGGTCTTCGAGAGGATATCTAGTCATTGTTCGTCAAAAGCTGCATAGAGTACATTGCATACACTTCGCTTCTAATGAAAAGGTATGCACTTAAGAATAGTGTAAAGGACAATTCAATCCGGTGTATGGGCTATGGCAAGACCCGTCCCACCCACCTCATACATCCTCACCATCTCCATACCAAAGCCGACCTCTTCGAACCACCAATCCCCCCTCCTGACCTACAATCCACTCTCCCTCACGCGCACAGCTCCCATCCTCCCGAGGCCAATACTTGCTCCGCAAAGTCGCATTCACACTCTCAATCCTCTCCATCAGCATCTTCACCCGCTCCGAATCCACCTTCTTCGCACCATCTTGCCCCTGAGCTTCAAACCCGTCATGGTTGATGAACCGTGCAATCGTCACATGAGCCGAGGGGGCAATATACCTCGACGCCACGGGGAGGCCAGTCTGTCGGACTAGATCAAAGACGTCTCTTCGCAGGTGATGGTATGTATACCGCGGGTCAAGAGGTTTGGCAGAGCTCTCGCCGTGGCTTTGAGTCTGGTTCTCCTCTGCGGCAGGGGCAAAGCTCAATGCGAGAGCAGAAGCGTCGAAGCTCACCATTGGCCTGAGCAGGCGGCTTTGGTGGGTGAGTGGATAGTCGGAGATGATTTGCTGGGTGACTTTTTCAGAAGATTTGAGGGTTTGAACCAGGCTTGCAATTTCAGACTCGGTCAGTGAGTGGGCGACCTCCAGGACTGTGGTGTGGAGGTTTGGCTGGGGCATGAGCCAGAGGGCTATCGTTGCAGATCATTCATATGAGCAGATATTCCAGCGCTTGAAGTAAGAGCACGGGGATTCATTCCATTGCCGTGGCTTGACTGGTGATCTGATATGGGCGAAACAACTTACATGGCGCAACAGCTTTCAGTTCGTTCTGCACAACGGCAACCACTTCGCGGATATGCGGTGGCGGTCTCGCCCAAAAGACGAGGCAATTGCGGGGATCGACGAATCCCTCTTCTTTGGCGGGTCCATCCAGGCGACGCAGGATCGTGTCCAGTGTCCAGCCGGGGAAATCGTCGGCTAGGATCTTTTCCCTTTGCTGGGCGTTGCGATTGACGCGGTGAGTCTCGTACCGCGCTTGGATCTGAGTCTGATGAGATGATATGAGGTGTTAGCAGTGGGCTCCAACGTATGGACGTGGTGAATTTGTAGGGGAGAAGTCTCCTGGAAGAGAGCGCAGAGCCGCTCCTATGATTCCATTGCCGGTGATGTGATGCGGGGAGACGATAAAGCGAACGTAGTCACGTACAGGATCATCATTGGAGTCATTAATCAACACATTAAACGGATTGTCCTCATAGATCACTGGGTTCGGGTTCGCCATGGCTAACTTTTTTTTCCGATGCTCAAAAGTCAATGCCCAAACTCAATCTTGTCCTCGCTTTGAAGATAAAAAGGATGAATTTCCCCGGGAAGTAGTGCAGAACAAAAGCGGACCATTTTATCACAATTCACAAACACCTGAAGGTCCTCTTCCCTTCACCGCGCAATGCCAAGGCCCAAGCCTCCAGTCTCGGAGATTAAAACAGCTCGAGAGTCGCGCGACTCGCAGGCCGTTCTCTCAATTCTCGAAATAGCACACGAAAACACGAAGCCACGTTTCTTGGAAAGGGCGTGAGACGGGTTTAAAGCTGACCAATTTGTTTTTGTACCGGGTGGACTCTCCTATTTGAGAAAGAACAATGTTTGCGTATACTCGGTTTTTGAGTCACTGTCTAATCGGTTGACTCTCAGTTAGATTCTTCAAGGTCAATCCGGCCGACCGGGTCTTCAGGTCTGATTTACCCGGACAGTGCATAGTCATACTCGCAGTCACTCCTGGATTCCCCCACGTGAACGTGGGGAGAGGTGGAGCAGGAGGTTAAAAATAGCAAGTCACACATGTAAGTCTGGTTCGTTGATAGACACTTACGCAGAGAAGCCAGTACCATCTATGGAGTGCCCCTGGTAGACAGGCGATTAAATGGCTCTATCACATTCTCATCTCTATCATGATTATGAAAAATGTACTGATAGTTCTGTTCTATTACAAGTAGTAAGTACTAAGTACCGAGTACTGAGTGCTGAGTCAGCGAGTACTGAGTACAGTTGTGTCTCCAATTCTCCATACCAAGTATCCGTCAACCATCACAAGTCAAAGCATGAACCCCTGCGCCATCACCGCGCTCGATGAGAAAGCAACAAGAACCAAGGGCCATCTTATCGAGTCAATAGCCAACCCCAACAGAGAGACATTTCACGTACCCATCGTCCTGAACAGTTCACGCTCAATGAATCCTAAGCACTTAACACTGATTTCCTTCAATTATCAATTTAATATGAGTTCCTCGTATTCTAGTGTGTTCTAAGCTTAAATATACAGATATCACCAGGGAGGCAGGGACACTACCTAGTCCCAATTTACAAATTGAGAATTCGCAGTCTAGTTCAAGCTCAAATAACGAAGGCGCGATGATCGACACTGCGATTCAGATTTATTTGCAGTAGTAGCGGGGGAGGGGGTCAGAGGTAGTGCAATAAGGATGGAAGAATGAAGACTTGTCACGAGATCAAATACTTGCTTACTGATGCAGGTGAAAGGGGTTAGGTAGTAGAGATGGGATGACGGGATCTTCCAGACGCAGCCGGGTCAGGACTCAGCAGCCTGATCGACGACCACATACAGCATAAGTTCAAGGCTCAAAAGTGGCCCCCGCGAGTCTATAAGGCTGAAGCAGGCCTTCGCACGAAAATGGCTTAGGGCGGGTTCGTATAGTAGGCACATACAACATAACTATTAGGAAATACTACATAGTATGGTAATATATACATTAGCTAGACGGTCCGTTCCGTCTAGCTAGTTAACGTGAGTACCTACTACCTACTAACTAGGTGCTACATTAAAGCTTACCACTAGAGTAGAGAGTGAAGAACGAGCCCTAGCGACGGGCCCTGGTCTCGAAGACCGTTTCACCAGGCGCCATCTCGCCTCCAGCTCGTTGGATAAGAGTATAGCGTAGAGAAGCTGATGTAGTGAGATTGATCAGACTCATTGTTAATTACCTAGTTGAAGCATCACACTCCCAATCAATCCTTGGGTTCTTTTCTTCGAAGAGAAGCCTGAGTCGTATAATCTTAGCCACGTCTCCATGTCCATCG
>WIWV01000076.1:303-129592 GCA_014839625.1 Penicillium ucsense | reverse complement strand
CGTTTTTCGGCGCGTTTTGCGCCTTCTACAGAGTGCAGACTTCGCACCTCTTTACGACTTAACGATCCCCACGCATCGAATACGGCTACCGAAGCCATCGCATCGAATCGTCGCCAAAGTCCCTCCTTCGGCTCTAACGCCATTCAAAAACATATAAAATCCTTCTAGCTTCTACGCTATTTTCAGAGCTCTTACGCTCTTTACCTACGTAGCGGCATATCGCCGTAGTAGGCACGCCTATATAGCGGTACTTCGCCGTAGTAGGCTTACTACATAATATACCTTTGTTATAGTAGACCTTATATCTTCCGGCTCTTACGCTATTTAGAGCTTTTAAGCTATACGTTACCTACGTAGCAGTACTTCGTTATAGTAGGATTAATATATTTATAATATTTAATATAGTTTCCGATCTCGAGGCTTATAAGGCGGCTAAAACCTTCGCCGAATCAGTCCCTACACTTAAGGGAAGAGCTAACTTCGAGAAGTGGAGATAGGGGCTTTAATTTATTACGGATAGTCTAGACGAAGACCTATGGTCTGTTATTACTAGCAAAATAATATACCCTATTTAAGAGCCTCGTGATACTCCTATAGAGGAAGCTATTCAAAACGTTCTTTTCGCTTAACTTAGACGAGAGCCTACCGAAGAGGAATTTAATAAGTAGATTAATAAAAATATAACTTAACTAAATAACCGATTTCACTGGTTTCGCCGTAAATATACGCTTACGAAATACCTTATCTATTATACACTTAGCGATTCAGCTCGCAGCTTTATACGCGATTACAAAGATTCTTATAAAATATTTCTTCGAATTAGTAATACGTATAGTACTAGTAACTATACTACTTTAAGCTATAGGCTATCTTCGTTAATCAAGCTTATATATACTAGGGGTAATCCGTATAATTTCGTTACTAAATAGCAAGCTACTCTAGACCTTACGAATTCAGCCGTTCTAAATACCCCGTTACTACCTAAATAGGCTCTGGCTTATTTTAAGCTTTTAATTAACGGCTACTAAAGTATAAAAGGTTTCTTAAATATATATAAACCTCTAACTAATCCGGATAGTATACTTAACTATATTTTCGGTAAATTCATCGAATATAAGTCGAATGAAAAGTCTGTAAATATAGTAATCGCGGCCGTTTCTACCTTAAAAGAAGCTAAATCTACCTAAAGTAATCGAGGTAGAGGCAGAGGAAGAGGCCGAGATAACAGAGGCCGCGGTAGAGGAGCTAGACGAGGTCGTGGCTAAGGCTAAAATAATAAAGACGACTCAGAGCTACAGTATTATTATATCTACTATAAGCGTTCTACTTATTATACTAGTAAGTAGTACTTCTTTAACCCTAAATCTAAGGGTGCCTCTTAAGGCGGCGTTAATATAGCTATAGCTAGTACTTCTGATTTAAAAAAGGACTTAAAATCGAAAGAGAAATCGGAGAAGATTTTAATAAGCTTCGCCGAAATAAGCTTATCAGCCGTTAATATTATAGCTCTATTAATAGATAACGACGAATAGTATATTTAGATAGTAGACTCTGGCGTATTAGCGTATATAATACCTTATCGTATAAATTTCATTAATTTCACGCTACTTATTACTAATATAAAGCTTCTAAACGGTTATTAAGTGTAGACTGAAGGATATAGTAATATTATCCTAAACTTCTTAAATAGAAATACTGTTTCTGAGCTTAAGCTATTTAAAGTCTGGTGTATTCCTTCTTTTAATATAAACCTAATTTCCTTATAGTAACTTACGAAGGATTCTGGTATTAAGACTCGATTTAACAAGGTATACGGCTCCCTCTATAGGGGGGAAGAGCTTATCGTTACGGCTAAGTAGGAGAACGGTTAATATTAGGTTCGTACCTATAATAGTAACAGTTATATTAATATACTTAGAGCTCTATCTATTTAACTATTCTACGTATTTAGTAAGGGCTACACACCCGCCGCAGATTCGGCTACAGCTTCTTAAATCGGTAAAATTCAACCTATTATAATAGACCTAGCTTATCGTAGAGCCTATTACGTAGGCGAGTAGAAGGTAAAGCGTATACCTAAATATACCGAAGGAATTAATATCAAAAAGGGATCTAGTATTAAGCACCTTTATCCTCCTTATATTCTTAGTAAAGGTTATACCTTACCTTTTGGACGAAGTAAGCGTATTAAGACTATACCGGCGCAGAAGCTTTATATTAATATTTAGGGTCCTATTTCTATCGTAGGCGTTAGAGGCTATCGTTATTTTGTAACTATTACTAATAATATAACGCGTTTCTGTTAGGTCTTCCTATTAAAGACTAAGAGCGAAATTACTAATAAGATTCGTATATTAGTAACCTACTTTTCAACGTAATTTAACTATAAAGTCAAGGTGATTTTAGGCGATAATACGTAAGAACATATTGAAATCGCTACTTTTTACGAAGAAAGCGGTATTATTTAGGACCCTGTTCCCTCCTACACACCTTAGCTTAACGGTATTACGGAGATCAGGAATCGTTAGCTTATTAAGCCGCTAGTCGCTATATTAGCTAAAAATCAGCTTCCTAAATATCTATAGGGTAAGCTACTTTTAGGTATTAATTACACTATAAACCGTCTCTAGTAGTCTACTATTAATATAACTCTATATAAAGCTTTCTACGGTAAAAAGCTAGATATTTCAAATCTGCGCGTACTTAGCTACTAAGCTTGGTATCTGATTCTAAAGGAACGCAGGATAGATAAACTTTCTCTGTATATAGCCGAAGTAAGGCTAGTAGGCTATAGTACTAATAGGTATCGCCTCTATAATATTTATTTAAAGAAGATTATAGTCTCTCGTAATATAGTCTTTAATAAGAATATAACGAAGGATCTACCTAAGCCTACGTACGATCTCGATACAGAGCTAAAGTCTGTTCCTACGTAATCTACGGCTAATTAACGCTGTTATATACCATCGGATTTCCTACCGGCTAATAGCGATTAACTAATTTAGCTAGATTTAGCTAATAGCCCTAATAAGCTAGTAAAGCTAGTAACCCTATCTCCTTATATTCTAATAGGAGACCTACTATTATCTAAACGGTCTAATATACTACTTTTATTATTTAAACACGAAGCCTAATTTAAAAAGCTTCGTGAATAGATTAAGCGGAGATTCGCCCATAAACAGAATAAATATATCGACGATAGCCCTTAAACTATAGAGGATAGTTCCGAAACTATCGAGGGCAGTCCTAGAAATATCGACGATAACCCTTAAACTATAGAGGGTAGTTCTGAAACTATCGAGGCTAATCCTAAAACTATCGAGGGTAGTTCTTAAACTATTAATGAAAATCCGTAATCTGAGATAGGTCTTCGGCGTTCCTTACGTATCCGTAAGAAGACTTAAGCGGCTATAGAGTCAGAGGAATATTTACGTTCTCTTAAGCGTTTATATATAGCTCTAGCTGACTATATTAAATACGCTACTTTTTTAATTCGTAGTATAGCCGTAGACTTATAATCACTTCTAAAACTTTTATATTAAGCTTTAGCTCAATCAACGCTATATAAACCAGATAGCTAGTAGGATATAATACAAAATTATAGTAAGGATAAACAGACTAAATAGATTGAAGCTATAGATAAGGAAATACAGAAGTAGCTAAAAAACGGTACTTAGCGCGTATACGATCTTCCTACTAAAGGTACTAAAAAGATACTTCTTCCGCTTCGATAGGTCTTTCGTATCAAGGATGATAGGACCTATAAAGCGCGTCTTATTATAAAAGGGTTTAAGTAGCGTAAAGGAATCGATTATCTTAATATTTATATAAGTATAGCTAAAGCTTTAAGCTTTAAAATATTCTACGTAATAGCTACGCATTTCGGCTGGTAGATATATTATATTGATTTCGTTACGGCGTTCCTTAACGCAGAGCTTCTTAAAGAAATCTATATTTAACTTCCTAATGGTTTTAAAGAGCCTAGAAAATACAGCCTTCTTTTAAAGACTTTATACGGTCTAAAACAGAGTCCTCGCGAATAGTATAATACTGTCTATAGGGCTCTAATAGTAATTAGATTTATTCGCTTATAAGCGGACTATTCGGTGTTTATATATATAAAACGTAAGCTCTATCTTCTTATACACGTTGATAATATACTAATTATCACGCCTTTAGATATATCTCTTATATAGCTTAAGGACCATATTCGTAAATCCTTCAATATTACTAATAACGGTACTACTACGCGATTCCTTACGATTAATATCGTTTATGCAGATAGTAAGGTAAAGCTCTCTTAGCTCGCCTATATTTGAAAGATCCTCGCGAAATTCAACCTACAAGATACATACGTAGTCCCTACGCTATTTTATAATAAGGAGATCCTATAACTACGTAAGGATACTACGACTCCGGCGGAAGTTAAAGCTTACCGTAAGATAGTAGACTTACTTATTTAGCTAATAGTTAATACACGACCAGATATTATATTCGTAGTCACAAAGCTTATAAGATATACGTATAACCCCTCCGCGAAGCATATAACTATATTAAAGCGTATCTTTCGGTATCTTAAGGGTTCTGAAACGCTTACTATCGCGTATTCCTACTTACCAGACCCCCTTTTTAGATTCGTTGATATAGATTAGGCCGGTAAATATACGGATAGCAGTATATCAACCTCCGGCTTCCTTTTTAAGCTTACGAATAGTGTAATATCTTAGGCTTACAAAAAGCAAACGTACGTTACTCTTTCCTCTACAGAAAGTGAGTATATCGCTATATCTTTAGCTATATAAGAGGTATTATAGCTATAGCTTTTCCTTAAGGAACTTGATATAGAGTCCCTTTTGTAACTTCCTACTACAATCTACGAGGATAACTAAGGCGCTATTTACCTCACTAAAAGCCATGATTTACACTAACGAACGAAGTATATCAACGTTAAATATCATTATATTAGAGACTAAGTCTCTAGGGGGGTATACAAATTCGTTAAAATTTCAACTACAGAGCAGGCCGTAGATAGCTTTACTAAGCCGCTGTAGCGAGTCTAATTCGAGAGGTTTCTATACCTTTTAGATATAAAAAAGCTCTGATTCAACAGCCTTTATAGCGAGCTTAATTCTAAGGGTTTAAATACCTTTTTGAGCTCAAAAAGTTATATTAAGGCGTTATTAACATATTTATATAATCACTTTTCATGTTTTTCATGTTTTGAGTGAGATTGGTGGATCGAGGTCCAGGGGGGTGTTGAGATAGCTTAGTGATCAGGCGTGTCACCAGCGTGGTGCGCGCCCACGCATACTACCTTCGTAGCTTAGATAGGCACCTCTCACCAGATGCAATCTCACCATTCCTTTCTCCCCTCTTTTGGGTCTGCTACGTTTTCCCAGTAGCCTCTAATAATTTGATTGCTGCTATATGAAGTTTTAAGTGATAGTTGCCGAGTGGATCTCGTTCTCTCTCGTAGGATATCGTCTAGTGATTTAGGATTGCTTCTGTCAGGTTGAGACCTGTTTCAGCGAAGCTCTTTGAAGCAAAACTTAAGTTTCCCGGCTTTATGTATACCGCACTGGCTGGGCCAGAGGCTTTCTGATGGCGCCAGCCAGATAGTACCTGGTGTTTTAGATATTTCAGGAGACCAAGCATTTGTGCACATTGCACGGAGAAGTTTGAATAGTTAGGCAGGTGTGCGTTAGTCGAGACCCCTGACTGCAAATGACACCTACATAGTTGTAGTTAGTGGAATCGGCATCCACCATGGCGAACCAAAATATTATGGTCGTGAGGCCACGCAACTAATGTGATGAGATATAGCTTTCCGCTGAATTTATTGACCATCCATGATCATATTCAGAGGAGAGTCAGGAGAATGATTATTGATTTCTGATAGACCAAAGGTGAGATCAAGGAAAGAAAAAAGCCTACGCTGCTCCTGAGAAGACGAAGAGTGCGGATTTATAGAGTAAAGAGGAACCTAGAGTTTTCAAAGCTTCTTAGTAGCAACCTGGCTCTTGCGTCTTTGCCCTTTCTCGGTGTTTTGATTGTTCAAGCCTGTGTTGCTTGTCTACATACCTACGTACGTATCTTGACTGTTCGTAGTTTACCAAGGGCGCTGCAAGAGAAGAAGATTCACAAACTCTAGGTATGGCAGTTTCCTACTATGTATGTAGAGTGTTCTCACATGAGACAATTTCCATATCTGTGCTGAGCTTGATTCCTCAGCGTGTGTTCCACTGTGCCTTCCTGGGCTTGTCCCTTTTAACATGCTTAATCCTTCCGATCGGACACTTCCGCCCGTGGGAACCGTGGGGTAAATCCAGTGGTTCTCTTCCCGGACTCTTCCACTTAACCACATTTCTTATTTCTCTTTTTGCTCCGCTTGCATAGTCGCTCAAGCTAGTTTTGGGTGGATGTCAAGTTTGGTCATGGATCACGCCATAAATACGTTCAGACGTGATAAGAGAGCGCAATCCAAACCCCCGAATCATATCGCTTCTCCCGGCATCAAAGCGTCGTGTATGGCTTTTGAGACGTGCTTTTCTGCTTCTTTGATTTGTCCGACGTATCTCGATTGCAGATCTGTTTCCATGTTCCATTATGTAGGGAGGGGGTCCAGGCAATGCGGCATGCAACGTGGGGGCCTCAGCACGAAACTGTCTGGTTGACGTCGCGAGACCCGCCAACTCTGCGAGGTACTTCCAAATGCGGAAAGGGAAGACTAGGGGGCTTTTGTTGAGCGCAAACGACAAACATCAGCGGGTTTCTTTTACTCTTACCTTTCCCCTTCTTTGATGGTCATTGCTCGCAAAGCAGAATTTCACCAACAGTCATGACCTCCGTCAAGAAAGCAGAACCTAACGAACCTGTGCCGGCGGCGTCGGAGCCCGTCGAACTCACTTCGTCAGATACGCGGCAGGACGTCGATGCCGCCTACAAAGCCAAGGCGGAAGTTCTCAACCGAGCGATTCAGGATGTCGGCATGGGTCGGTATCAGTGGCAGCTTTTTGTGGTCATCGGATTCGGCTGGGCAAGTGATAATCTCTGGCCGATCGTGACATCGCTGATTCTCCCGCCTCTCGTGAACGAATTCCACGCTCCCCGAGCCCCATTGCTCACCTTGGCGCAGAATATTGGACTTCTGGTTGGTGCAGTATTTTGGGGATTTGGGTGTGATATCTTTGGCCGGAAATGGGCTTTCAACTTGACTATCGGCATCACGGCGGTGTTTGGGTTGATCGCAGCCGGGTCCCCGAACTTTGGGGCTGCATGTGCGTTCGCGGCGTTGTGGTCCGTGGGAGTTGGGGGTAACTTGCCCGTCGACTCGGCCATCTTTCTAGAATTCCTGCCGGGCTCACATCAGTGGCTCCTGACTGTTCTGTCAATTGACTGGGCCTTTGCACAACTCCTGGCGACTTTGGTCGCATGGCCCCTGCTGGGAAACATGACATGTGAGACGAAGGAAGGGTGCACAAGATCGGAGAACATGGGATGGCGATACTTCCTGATTGCAATGGGCGGTCTTGCAATGATCATGTTTGTCATACGATTCCTTTTCTTCACCATCTTCGAATCACCCAAATACTTGATGGGCAAGGCCAGGAATGGGGAAGCAGTGGGGGTGGTGCATGAGGTGGCAAGGCGAAATGGACGGTTCTCGTCGTTGACACAGGCAGACTTGGATGAGCTGGACGAGGGCGAGTCGCGGGGCTTGTCGACCCGCAATGTTGTCCGTCAGCGGCTGGATAAGCTTCGCTTCGAGCATATCCGAGCGCTGTTTGATACGCCGAAACGAGCGTACTCGACCACGCTGATCATTCTGGTCTGGGCATTCATTGGCCTGGGCTTTCCTCTCTACAATGCCTTCTTGCCGTACATCCAACAGTCACGCGGACTCGAATTCGGGGATGGATCGACCTACATCACCTATCGCAACTCTCTCATCATTGCCGCGATGGGGATCCCAGGCTGTCTGCTCGGCGGCCTGCTCGTGGAGCTTCCTCGCTTCGGTCGCAAGGGAGCTCTGTCTTCGTCCACTGTGCTGACCGGCATCTTCTTGTTATCGTCCACCACGGCGACTTCATCCAATGCTCTCCTAGGCTGGAATTGTGCCTACAACTTCATGAGCAGTCTGATGTACGCGGTGCTGTACGCCTACACGCCCGAGATCTTCCTGACCAAGGACCGAGGTACTGGCAATGCACTCACAGCTAGTGCCAATCGCGTCTTTGGTATCATGGCACCCATCGTGGCTATGTTTGCGAATCTGAACTCGGCCGTGCCCGTCTATGTCAGTGGCGCATTATTCATCGCCGCGGGCATTCTAGTCATTCTGCTCCCATATGAGTCGCGGGGTAAAGCGAGCCTGTAGGTTTCAGAGCCGAGAGTGAGAGTTGGATTCGTCTAGTCTCAATTCAAAAGATGCTGAAGAGTTGAATGGTGCAAGTAGGCTTCGGAGTGAAGCCACTGTGGCGCCACGCAATGATGGAAAGATCGACGTGTTTGAAAATTCGTACACACTACACAGTAGTAGTAAGGTGCATCAGTCAGACTTTGCATCAAGTAAGTTAGCGATGTCCAACCTGGTCTGCCTTGAGTAGACAACAGAGAAGAACACCGCCACATCTCCAGCAATAGGTAGCCAGCTGCCTGATGCAGTCATGGTTTAGCCACGACTAACCTCTCACCCACGACATGATTGGGAGATCTGCACCTCCACACATGGATGTTGCCTCTGCCCCACCGTCTTTAATATAACACACTTCTCAGCATCCCAGTCTTTTGATCCACCAATGACCCCAGCTTAGCTCGCCATGACATCATATCAACACTGGCCATGGGGCCTCATTCTCGCAGTTACCAGAGCAGACATCTCCTGCACTCAATATTCTCGAGGCTACATATGTCGTACCACCGCCAACCACGAGACGATCATAGTGTCCACAGACAGTATTGATTTGATCTCCCAAAAGTCCAACTATAACCTTGCACCAGCCACACATGTCAACACAAGAAAGTCAGAAAGGGCCCCACATCGCCAACGTCTCTCGGAGACTTTCAATCAATCGACTGCCGTCTCCGACAGGCATGAGATCAAGTGTGAAGGCTACACGGGGCCTCTCTGCTACGTCAGGCTGGTCCAAACAGTACTTCAATTCGTACTCTCAGGAAAGTCCATACTTTGACCTACGGTGATCATGTTCTCGGCTCCCAGCTGAGTATGATGATACTGGGTCGCTCAATGTACACAGACGACCGAGGGAATCGCGCTGGTTAATATGATTGGATTATTGACGGTGGCCTAGTGTAGATGACAGTGTGGCTTGTGAGTTCTACGTGGAGTCAAAGGTGGAGGCGAGATACTGCTGAGGAGGGGAAGATCATCGGTGTTGCACCGATTATATCATCCTTTTCTGTCGAATTCCGGTTTCACTCACAGAGAGGGTACGGAGAAAGGAAGGAATATAAAAAGAGGTGCTGAGGCTGACAGGGAGCGTTAGTTGTTTTTCTTTTCTTATCATCCATACCACCAGTCTAAACATCAAAAGCGCCTTATCTTTATCAATCGGATATTGGAGAAATCATTTCTCCTCGAAGCCTTTTTTACATCTCATTATCACATCCACACACCATGTCTAACAGTACGTTCTTCCCTCTCATCTCCATCCTTTATCACCTCCTTCACTCTTCCTATTAATCTCAACTGTTCCTCCCATTTCATTACCTCTCTACCTACCCACTCCAACATCTCCATCCCTCTCCAGTCCACGCCCCACTAACATCACTCTCCCCCAAAACAGACGGCGGACTCCTCGGCGGCCTCGGCGACACCGTCGGTAAAACCGTCGGCGGCGTGACCAACACTGTAGGCGACACTGTCGGCGGAGTCGGTCAAACCGTCGGAGGCGTGACCTCTGGTCTGGGCAACACCGTCTCCGGTGCCACGGAGGGTCTGGGAAACACCACCAAGGGTCTCGCTGGCGGCGCTGGCGGCCAAGGCCAGAGCAGTGAAGTCAAGAGCGTGGGTGGTCAGAAGCAGACTGCTTCTAACCCGCTCGGTTTGAACAACTAGATCGGAGTGGAGGGTCTTGGATGTTGTCGGCATCGTTTCGCGACAATGGAGCAGATTGTGCTGTGTGATTGTTGATTAAGGGTGGTTATTATTTCTTTTTTGTTTTTTGCTTGTTTGAGCGCATCGTGACGACTACGATGAGGTTATACTTTGGTGTACATTAATATGGATCTATGAATGTGTTGGGTCTCAATTTCGCTGTCTCACACAGTCAAACACCTGGGGCAACTTACACATCCCTACTGTCGTTGGGCGGAAATTCAAATCACGTCTCTCGTCATTATATATGGATATTATGTATACAGGGTCCACGAATAATGCAGCGGTAGCCAGGACATACGATCTCAGGAGATGCAAACGAGCCGCGGTATCCCCCAAATGCAAGTCCCGATCTATTTGAGTCACGTGCTCTGATTTTTTAAATGCTAAATACAGCCAAAGTTGTCGAATCCTTATATTGACGAGACAGTTTGGCCGAGTGGTCTAAGGCGCTTGACTAGAAATCAAGTCTCTTCGGAGGCGGCGGTTCAAATCCGCCAGCTGTCGTTTTTTGTTTTCCAACTAAAATTGGAAGAGCGGAAACGAGTACCGTGAATGATGGGTCTGGAGTCTGGACTCCTTTCGGGACCATTTTGATTGAGTTTTTTTTGGTCCAATTTCATGTTGATGCGTGCGGGCGTCAACCGCCTCTTACCACCTATTCAGGTTGAATACCTAATGTTCGAATACATACCTCCCTTCCCTATACTTGGAAGCGTTAGGTACCTACCCAACTGAGTAATTAAATCCATGGAACCCTTCGAAAGTTAAGGTTACTGTAGTGCAGTTGAGGGCGCCGAAAAGACTAGGTGTGCGTGTCCTAATAAGTGAATAGGTTATCTCTGGCCCCGTCTGTGCCTTATCTGTTGTCTTCGTGCTCTTCTCCCCCCACATTTCTATGGATGGTTGGAAGGCGAGTGGTCATGGCATAATGATACCCAACCTTGTGGGTTGATATGAATCAATCCATTCTCTCGGGTTAACGGGAGCACTTTCTTTATTGTCCACATGTTCCAAACAAGATTGAGGGCCAGGAAATACCGGAGGTCCCTATGGGCGGTACCCTCCAGCTGTCCATTGAACGTCGACGGGATAGTGAGCCGATGACCGTGCCGAGATATATCCATCGAGGCTCTCGGTAGGTGGGGCCAGCATACTATCGACGGGAGGTCGGCACCTTTGATCTGAGGAGGGCTGGGAATGTATCAATTTTGCCTGCGTCAAAGTCGATGGCGGGGGAAAGTCTGCTGTCTTCATGAAGTAGGTAGGTATGCCCAAGTAGAAAGCCCCTTCGTATGGTCCGAAAAGCGCGCTGGGTTTTAGAAGCAGGCTCGTGATCAATTGAATAAATATCCGATGGGGATGCCCATGACGCAGTCCACAGGGCAAATTAGTATCCTCGCTGGAGGTTGATAGCCAGCTGGGCTTCGACTCTTATTTCTGTCTGATAGGTGCTTATGTTCTAATCAATCTACACGTAAAGCTTTAACATCATTCCCATCTTGAGCACCAGATCATGTGGACTTTTCAGCGAGGCTCAGGCGCTTCAATGTTGTTTGCATCGTCGAACAGAATGAAAGCAGCCTATAACCTGATCATCGGCGAGAGACTGCATCTTCTAAAAGGTTCGCGCAATAGGATCCCATTATAGTCGCCTCTCGAGATACAATAAGAGATCAATGATCCATGTGTTTGGCATCCCTGGATACTTTCAGGTCTTGGCATCTGAGGCACGTCAGGTGCAATCGCTCATGGGCCAAGACCACGTGACTCCGAGGGGGAACGCTCTGAATTTTCGAATTTATTTTCCCCCCAACTCTTATTTTTTTTTTTCACATTTTAATTATTGTTTTATTTTAATAATTTTTTTCCCCCTTCGCCCGTCAAGAACGATCGCGCCCAGCGTCACCCACTTGGGTCCCACGATCAGATCAGCTTCTCAGTGTCCGCTTTTCTTACCTGGACAAACCATCTCGAGGACTCGGACTTGATCAGTGAGCGCGGTCCTGCTTTGTCCAGCACGTCCGTCTCAACCCCCCCTGAATCGCTTTTTCGTGTGCAGCTGGCAATTTTCACCTTTTGCGCAATTTGGCGCAAACCGGCTTCCGTAGCCGCTAAACCAAACTAGGCAAGATAACCTCAGGTGCCCATCCCAACACCCAGGCCTTAGTCATCTTCTGGCGGCGTCATCACCTCAGCTCAGCCCATTTCACTACCACCATCGTCAGTTTTTGACACCTTGGTGCCTTGGTGACTCAGGCCGCCGGAACAACAAAACACGCGGCGCGACCTCAGCTGGCCCCAACTGGGTATCCTCGAGAGCAAAAAGGCAACTCTGGTCGGCCGCGCGACCACTGCTCAAAGCCCCAAAAGGTCATCGTATCGTGTAGAGATCGAGACCTGCTCTTTCGGACTTTGGGAAGAAGTAGTGGTCGCTTGTGCCGCACGTAAATAAAAGCCAGAGCTGACCTGCTTCAGTCTTATCGAGACACCGCTTACGGTTCCAAGCCCGAGGAGCTTTGTCCTTGCGTGGTTTTTGTTTTGCTACTGTTCGATTATTTTGTTTTCGTGTTTGAGTCTTGTTCATTTTAGCAGAGATGATGGGCTACGGGGGCCAGCCATATCACCATGCGCAGGCGCAGCAGCAGCAACAGCAATCACAGCAACAGCCACAGCAGCAACAGCAACCCCCGCCGTCGCAGCCTCAGCAGCCGCACCAAGCTTCGCATGTGCAGCATTCGCTGGGCGCGCAGCGGCATCACATTCCGTCTCCATCATTAAGCGCGACTCCCAACTTACCCCAACATGGGAGCAGCCCGTATGTTGGTGCCAAGCCTTTGTATCGTACGGCAACCTCTCAGCAGCAGGCCTTTTCAGCGGTGCAATCACCTGATATGCGCAAAATGGCTCCTGCCTCCTCAAGCCCATTGACCGGGTACCCAACTGCAACCAGCTATGGACAGTATCCAGGCCAATTTGCGCAACAAGCCTCTCCGGATTTTATGACTCGTCCAGACTTTATGGCGCGCAGTTCAGATCCTATGGCTCTGCAAAATCTCCAGCGGGGTTATCAAAACCCCATGACCCATGTTCGTGGAGCAACGGGAATCGGTCCATCTGCGGGCATCAGTCAGGGTCATGGCATGGGGATATCCTCACCGCAGCAATCTCTGAATCGTCTTCCCCATGCAAATCTTCAGCAAAGAGACACCCATACCTCAGCAAGTCCTTCCATGGCTAGTGCCTCAATGTTTGCCTTGAATCAACAGCAGAGGCAGTCATCGCAGCCCCAACCTCAATCGCCGCAACAAAATCAGCAGCAGCTGCACCAGGTTTATCAACAGAGACATCACCAGCAGCAGCAGCAGCAATACCAACAGCAGCAATATCAGCAACAGTATCAGCAGCAGCAGGAGCGTCTCCAACAGCAGCAGAGACTCGAGCAGCAGAGATTAGAGCAGCAACGCCTGGAGCAGCAGAGACAAGAGCAGCAGCGACTAGAGCAACAACGGCTCGAGCAACAACGATTGGAGCAACAGAGGCTTGAGCAACAGAGGCTTGAGCAACAGAGGCTCGAGCAACAAAGGCTGGAGCAGCAGAGGCTTGAACAGCAAAAACTCGAACAGCAGCGAATCGAACAGCAACGCATGGAGCAACAACGGCTGGAGCAGCAAAAGCAACAGGAGAAGCTTGAACAGCAAAAACGTCTCGAGCAGCAGCGCTTAGAGCAGCAAAGGCTGGAACAGCAGCGCCTCGAGAAACAACGGCTGGAACAACAGCGTTTGGAGCAGCTGGAAAAGCAACGCTTGGAGCAGCAACGTCTCGAACAACAAAGGCAGGAGCAACAGAGGCAAGAGCAGCAACAGAAGGAACAGCAGAGGCAAGAGCAGCAACGACTCGAGGCACAAAGATCACACCATCAGCAACGCCTAGAGCAGCAACAGAGGTTCGAACAAGAAAAGAAACAGCAGATGGAGCAACAGCGCCTTCAAAAGTTGCAGCAGCAAACGATGGCCCACAATCCGTACCAGCAACAACAGTCTCCTTTCAGCCAAAATACCCAAATTCCGTTCCACCAGTATCAACCTCATGCTCAAACCCAAAATCAATACACGCAGCAGCCGCAACCCCAATTTACCCAGCCAGCTCAGCAACCTCAATTCACACAGCCAGCTCAGCAGACTCAGTTCCAGCATTATAAGCCGCCTACTCAATCTACCAGCGAGAAGAATTCTCGTGTTGCCCAATCGAGTGCTTCTTCCGCGTCTGCTCCTAACGGCAATGTTACAATCAAGCACGAGAACCCGAGTCCTAAACCTAAAAAGAAGTCAAAGCCTCGCCAGTCCGCTGCTGCCCAGGCGAAGGCCCAAAACGCTTCCCAGCCTCAGGCCCAAGCCCCGGCTCCGGGGCAAGCCCAGATTCAGGCCCATGCCCAACAGCCTGCTATGTCTCAGCCACAAGCCCAGTCTATGCCAAATGTGACTGCTCCATCTGCCGCACTTTCAACCAATGTGATGAGCGCAAACCAGCAAATGCCGACAACAGCTCAGCCTGTTCCTGGGACTGCAGCTGATGGGACCGATTCCACTGTGGCAACTCCTCTGAAGCGCAAGCGCGGACGCCCACGTAAGGAGGAAGTTGCAGCCAGACATGCCGCAGCGGTGGCTGCGGCGTTAGCTGCTGGTCTCCCTCCACCCGAGCCTGGACAACCCTTCAATGTGAATGCTCCAGGTACTTACCCTCAAATGACGATCGGCCCAGATGGAAAACCGCAGCTTCCGAAGCGCAAACGTGGTCGCCCCCGCAAGGCTGATCAGATTGCTTGGGCGCAGATGACTGGTCAGCCCCTGCCACCACCTAAACCAAGAAAGCCACCTGCTGCCCCCAAGAAGAAGCCAGGTACTGGTCGTCCCCGTGGCCGACCACGCAAAGCAGACGCCGCGGCGGCAGCCGCTGCTAAGGCAGCAGCGGCAGCAGCAGCAGCAGCTTCAGGCGAAGATGCTAAGGATGGTGATCAAGTTCAAGCCGATGGTGGCGCTCCGTCGAACAGTCGTCCAGACGCAACTGGAGCTCAAAAGCGATCGGCGCCGGCTGATGACGACCCGCGAACGCGACCTGGTCCGACACCTCCGTATCCACAACAGTGTCAAATTCAAGGTCAAGTCCAGGGTCAGCAACCAACACCACAGCTGGCTGCTCAAGCCCAGGTACCCCCGCAAAATAATCATGTATTCTCGATGCAGCAGCAGCAGCAGCAGCACCACCACCACCACCACAATGGTCTTGCACAGACCCAGCGTCTTGCGCAAACGGGTCAGCACATGGGTCAGCACTTGGGTCAGCAAGCGGGTCAGCAACTTCAGCAACATTCTCAGGGTCAGCAGCTTCCTCTGCAAAGTGGCCATGCGATGTCATTACCGCCTCACTTGCAGATGCATCAACAAGGGGGTCTCCACGCTGCTCGACCAACACAGAACCATCCGTACCTGCAGAATCAGATGCCTTCGTTGCAATCTCCGATGCAACAGTCACCGATGCAGCTCCCGCAGCCTACCAATGGGCATTCATCTCATCAAGGCCAACAGCCGGCACAACCTCAGACACAAGCTCAGATGATGCAGGGACAACACTTTGGACCAGTCCGACCAACGCCACAGCATACCCGCGCTCCGCCACCCCCGGCACCCCAGCATCAACATCAGCACACCTTCCAAGTCCAGCTGCAACCTCAAACAACTTAACCGGAGAAGAAAAGGTGTTCACTGATGCCAGTGGTTCTCATGCGTCATGGTTTCCCAAGTCCACTTTTGATTTTCGAGCCACGAAGAACATGCTAGCGACCTTTTGTCTTAGTCGCTGTCGCTATGTCTTCCAATGTGTCCACTGGCCCATTCCTGATGCATTGTTTTTCCCCGATATCTGCAAGGCTTGATTACACGAAGCCGATGTTTTGCGATTGGATTTTGTTTAGATTTTTCTACAAGCTGCGATTGATTCGTCTTTTTCCCTTATGATATATGACGCTTCAAGCATAGCATTGTCGTTATTATTTACTTATGTTTCTGTTTTTCGCCTTTACGATATCGACACGTGCGGTGGTCAGTGGATGACTGATCTTTGGCGAATGCTTTGCCCTTTTGCGTGCATTCCGTTCACTCTTGTCGACCTTATCTGTTACTGACTTACCCATGATTCCTATTCGGCGTGATCGGTGTTTTCTGCGTTTCATTTCCCGCTTGGTTTATTGTTTCGTCCTCTTTTACCGACTTGAATCATTGCGTGCTTGTTATTTTGTTCCTCACTCTCGGCTCTCTGCGTTGGATGATCTTTGGCAAAACAATCGCATATATAAGTCACGATGTAGTATATACTCTTAATCTCATGGATTATCACATAGCGCAATTAAATTGCAGGCTACATATACACAGTACAAATCAACGAGATGCAAGAAACACCCTTCTCCGAATGAAGCGAGTTCACAATCAGAAGCAATCTACCTCTTGTCTGACGAAGTAAGATCTACTTCCAGCCCCGTGACTGAATTCCAACCCGGGGAGATCAACCGAGCGACACGTATTTTCCAAGCAATGATGCCGACTGGATTATTCACCTCGTCGTACAGTAATGAGTTCATTTCCGTTCTGTAACGGTTTGTTTCGATGGATGATGTCTACTTGCGATATTGGAGAAGGACTTTTGTGTGATATTAGGAATGTAGATAGATCCAGGGGTATGTGTATCGTGGAATTGTGTGGTGTGTGCTGCAGTATGTACTGTGTAGTGTGTACTAGGTAGAAGGTAGTAGATAGGTGTAATATGTCCTATTCATCAAACAATTATTCAAAAAAAGGACAAACCAAATGACCAAGTTTGGAGACAAGATATTGAACTTTCCAAAAAACAAAAAAAGAAATGAAAAGAAAAGAAAAAAAAAGCGAAAAGAAAAAGGGGAAAAAGAACCAAATACATGATCACTTAGTAAGAGAGTAGATGCGCCGCGCCAGAAAAGGAAAAAAAAAACAGTAGGCTGAAAGTTCTCGAACTGTCGATTATTGATAGGATGGACGGTCATGTTCAAGCAAATGATTTATCACCGTCACGACCACCCATCGACTCCACCGATTTTAGGAATCGAATCAGATGTGGAACAAAGTCGAAAGCGAACATGGGCAACCTGAGACTTATCAAGCCCATGCCTCGTGCATCCTTTCATCCATATCACCCATTCTCCACGCTTCGACGACTTGACTGGCACCAGAGTTCGCACCAGCATCGGGATTAGTACCGGCCCCAGCCGCAGACCCAAAGCCATCCGTAAATGTATACGTGTGCCTCAACGACGCACCCTCCAACCCACCAGCCAGAGAACCCAAACTTGGCCAGTCACTCAAGTCAAGATTCAGCGCGGGCGCAAGTTTCCTGACGAACCCGTCGCAGAGCGAGAATGCTCTCTGGGCGGCTGGGTCGATGGCGGACATGGTGGCGATGAGGGAGAGGCCTCTTTTGGCGCTGGCGACAAGTGTTTGGATGTCGTGCGGTTGGAGGTCGAGGTAGTTTGTTGTCTGGGGGGAAGCTGAATTGGATTGGGCTTGGGGTTGGGGGAGGGGGCTGATGGAGGAGGAGTGGGAGGATGTTGATTTTGAGGCGGAGGCGGAATTGCCGCTGAGGGAATGGAGGAATGGGGGTTTGAGGGATGTGGGTGTGGATGTTGATGTCGATATAGAGGATGTGGATGCTGCTGCTGCTGCTGTTGAGGGCGACGTTGAGGAAGTTGAAGATGAAGACGAGTTTTGTGTTGGGTTGATTGAGTGGGAATGGCGGTGCTGCTTGTTGTTCGAGTCCGAAACTGGCGATGGCGATAAGCCGGAGGAAGAGGTCATGAATGACAGACACAATAAGAGTGCACTTGTAGCTTGCATAATATAATGAAGAACACCCCACCAAGGGGTAGCACGAACAATCCAATTGGAATCAGTTTCCTCTGGGAAGATTGAAATGAGCGAGCATGCGGCCTGGAGACAACTCCTCGCCATCTCCTTACCCAGTTTCGTCCTGTGGATTGAATCATGATGATTGCGGCTGGTAGACGAGTTCGAGTCTGTGGGTTTCGGGTCTTGATTGGGTTGAGGATGTGGCTGCGAAAGACATGGTCTGCAGAGAAGAATCCGCGCAGAGTAATAACTCAATGCAAAAGAGACCTTCTCACGCATATGTGGGGCTGACGGATCGTTCAATGCCACATAGTCCAAGTGCCAGGGTTTATTGTCGGAAATGGTGAATTTGTAATGAGGCGAAAGTTTGGCGAGCCATTTGTCTAATTGGAGTCCGTACAGTTGCAATCGATATTCGGTTGTGCTGTGTCCTTCGCGAATTGCGTCGATGCTGTAAATCCTAGTCAAGATGGCCTGCGTGATAAGCACAAGGTCTGTTCGATGGTAGAAATACAAGGACGGAGACGGGGCGCATTCTGCCGTCCAGCGCAATTCGCTTTTTGACGGTGACTGCCTGTCAGGTAATTGCGAATTTTCTTCAAAGAGCGTGTATCGAAGGGTAGATTCCCGGTAGTCGCGGTCTTGAAGGAGACGGGTGATCTGAGGGTCATCGAAAGAGTCTTCTTCAAATGGCAGCGAGGGCAGAGCCGAGCAAAGTCCCTCTCGAATACAAGATGCACGCCCGTGCATCGAGTTGAGGATATGCTCGAGAGAATAGATGGACCACCACAGTCGACAGCGTGCTTCCTTAGAGGCATCCTGTGTTCGGTTATCGGTGATGTTCAGATTAATACCGAGGGACAAGGCGCCCTGAAGGGCCAGACCGGAGAACTTTGTTGCCCTAAATTTCCCCCTCGATCAGTTAAAATTGAGGCCATCTCGCGGTATGGGGAAGGAGAAAGCGACAATGAACCGCGGCAAAGTAGGCGAGATGGGAAAAGTAGAAATATTACCTATTGATCTGTCCCAACGACAGAAGATACACCGCCACTAAACACTCCAGCTGAATTTGCTGCAAATCGGTATGCTCAAACAGGACTCCATCGCGCAGTCCCAGCTGTCGTGCTTTCGCCAGATAGAAAAGCCCATCGCCCCAAACCACATTCGAACCGGGCTCAAGCAGCTTGCAGTATCGCGAGCCAATTGCAAAGACCATATTCAAAATGGCAAGCCACTTCCTGGGGGGCTGAGTTAACTGTCCGAAAAATTGCCGGTACTGCGCCGTAAAGGTCGACTTGCGCAGAACGCAAAAAGTTGGATGAACGAATTGCATGTACGCATCGAAATACTTGTCTGCGATTTCGCGCGGAGGCACGCTCAAGGGGTCCGAATCTGTGCGGATATTTGGAATTTCGAGGTCGTCCAGGTGGTAGTTCATCATCGCGAGAGGAATCTCGCCGTTATAATTCCCCGGAGTCGGCAGAATAAGCTCAGGGATCGGTGGGCTTTGAGACTGTGATTTTGACTGGGACATGACTGCCTCATACTGACCGATGAGATTGTTGTTGCTGTTGTTGTCGATTTTGTTGTTGTTCATACCCACTGAACCCAGATGCTTCTGCTCAATGTCATCTTCAAGACGTTGCATCCATGCCACCTCCGAGTTTTTGCCAAAGAAGCCCATCGCTCGGGTCGTCTCATTGCGATTTAGATCTTCTTCCAGCATATCAATTGCCTCCAAGGATCCCTGCGATGTATCCGAATCGGAATCTGCCGCGGCGGCATCCTGGGTCTTACATGGCTTGCGGTCCTTGGACTAGTAGTTTGGATGGAAATGAACGTTAGAACTCATTCGCAAGAAAAAGGTGAGCGAACGAATGCTTCCCAACAGGGCATGACCGAATGACCTCAAGCGTATCATCATCGAGCGACATATGACAGCTTCAAGTCTCGGCCAAGAATGCGAACATTCTTGTCATCTCCACTTCATTCTGGAAGCTCGCAATCAAAGAGGTTGCATAGTTTGAAACAGACGCACACACACACACACACACACACCTTCAATGCCTTCCGGATCTTCTTCGCCGTAGGCGTATCCACTCGTCCCTCCAAATCGCGTAACAAGGACTCGTACTCCTCCGTGCGCTTGGACAACAGGCCCAACAGCTTCTGATCGCGCACCCGCTTAATATCCTCATACACGCACTTGCTGTTCTGGCCCCTGCACTGCCCACAACTAGGCCGGACGCCATCGCATTTCGTCTTTCGCAAACGACATGTCTCACAAGCTCGAGCGGATCGTCGTCGCGCGCGATAGGGCGTTGTTGGCGCTAGGCGTGGGATGGCGACTTTATTGGCGCTGGCGCTGACGCTGTGGCTGTGGCCGTCGACTTGCGAAATGTGAGACGGATGCGGAGGTTGTGGTTGCTGATGTTGATTGAAAGGGGAAAATGGTGCTGGTGGAAACATCATCGAGGATGGTGGCTGTGTTTCGCATGGCAACTGCTTGGTCTTTGTGTAAATAGGTGCACTTAAGCTTCGTCTTGTTGTGGTGTTTGTTGGTTCAATTCAATTGATGGCAGGGTTCTGTGTCCAAAGGGGGTTGGCAATGTTGGTATTGGAGTTGCGATGATAGAAAGGTTGTCTTGCTTGTATAGTCAAGCTATGCAAAGTTGACGATGCGCCCAGAACTTCATAATAGTACTCACGTTCGTCGATGATGGCCAGGGCGCGATGAATTGAGTGTAGTCGTACTCGGGTCTCAATGGATGGGTGTTAGTAGTATGCATGGAAAGAACCTTAGAGGACTCCACTATATGTATGAAGAAAGAAGCGCAGTAATAGTCATCAGTTGAATATGGAAGAAGGCGAAAAGAAGGAAAAGGAAGCCATTGACATCCATTGGTACTATGTACTATCCGCTCTTTCTTTCCACTCAAGCAGTGAAGGCGAATTCCTCTCCCGCCGCTTCTCCTCCATTGACAACCGAGTAAGATCACACCTTGATTACCATTAGTGAAGCAGGCTGACTGGGCTGTTCTCCAGAGGATTAAGTCATCCGCCCCGTTCAGCTGGGCGAAAGCATGGGTCAGGGGAGGGAAAAGGAGAGGGCGAGGGGGAAGAGAGGGGAGATGCTCAGGTTTCTTGTTTGTGGCGATATACCGAAGCCGGTTTTTGGTAGTTGACCGTTATGTATGCCGATGGATATCATCCACGCGTCAGGGACGAATGATCTGCCACAAGGGTGCTGTGCTGACGGTCCATCAGTTCAGTAGCCTCGGTTTGAAATGAATTGGACCTGAACATGACAGATGAACCGATCCACGGACAGGCAAAGAGGGAGAGAGAGAGGACGTAAGTCTGAGAGGGGCCAGGTGCGCCTGAGATGGGATGAGACGGGGCTCAACTGTAAGACTTAGAAGATTGCAGGATATCAACCAGGTCCACCATTACTCAGAGACAAATGATGACTCCTTGGTCGGGTCCAGACCATCCAATCAGTCGAGTCTTTCAATTCAATTGCATGGTCGAACTCGAACGGTCGACCTTCAAGACGAGTCGAACAGGAGATGGTCGAGAAGAAAGAGTGGAGGTGGCGGATCGACTGGCGGCAAACGAGTCCACAATGGGCTTACCCGTTTTGACGTCAGACGCCTCTCCCGTGACCCACCCGCGAAACTAACAGTGCACTGGGACCGACCAGTTGGTACAGGAGCTAGGAAGAACGATGACTTTTTATTGACACAGATGAACAGTATCACTTCGATGATATCAGGGGAGGATTGACACATTGTAATTTCGTCTATGAACTGATCTTGCTAGAGTAGGATGAAGGAAAGCTGAGAGAGTGGAGTGTCAGCGAGACAGTCATACTTGCGATACAGTAGCTAATAGTTATAGCCGATAGGTATGTGACCGCGGATCATCGACTGCTCCACCGAGACAGACTTTCACATGGAGGGGGAGTTGGTTGGGTGCTGATACAAGCGTGATCTCATCCCATGCGTGCCAGACAGTGGAATCTGCAACCTGGAACTTGTTTTTAACTTCTTGCAAGGGTCAGTGAGGCAGTGGACTGTGGAGTCGACCTGACGTGAGAAGGGTCATGAACGTACGAAAGTACGCCCCATCCCACTAGCCTGAAATGTGGTACCTGATACCCACCATTCATGTATATACTATATACTACAAGGGTACAAGGCTATATAGATGCAGGTGCTCGCCACTGATGAGCGGTAGACGGCTCGAGAGTACTTGTGGTATGCATTAGTCTCGACTTATCAAGTGCTGTGTCGGAATTCTGAGCCGCAATATCCTAGTAGCTCGCCCGTAAAGATGTGAATGACCTTACAGAACATGGATGTCTAGTACTAGGACGGACCTTTAAGGAGATATGCGAGGAATAGAAGTTTATACAGAACGATCAATTCTTATAACAAGATCTGTAGGGTTCATGATCATGATACCTCTCCCGGTATATACAGTAGGTAGGTCGTACCCTCATGTACCTCTCACTCAAACCCAACCACCCGACTCCTTCTCCTCCTCCTCTCCGAGAAAACATCATCCTTCCCGAGACTCAAACTCTCATACCGATCCAACATGTCACTCAGCCCCAACCCAGGATACCCCTGGATCCCATACCCTTCCCCCCGTCCCGGAATCCCATGATACTTCTCCTTCTCATTCAACTTCTCCAACCCACTCGCATACTCATCAAACTTTCCCTGACCTCTCGATCCAGCCTCCTCGTCCAAAACCTCCCTCAGCTCGTCCGACACCCAATTCGAGTCCCGCACTCGACTGCCCTGCGCCTTGGCGCGCACTGACTGCCGGAACAGATGGAACAAATTGCGACCGAGCGCGGAGCGGCTGGCCACGACGGAGAGCGCGCTGACGAGCGAGAGGAAATCCGGGTCGAGCACGTCAAAGGCCGGGTGCTCGATCATGGCGAACAGGGCGAGATTGATGGTGTAGAGGGCGAAGTGGTGGGCGCGGTGGAGGCCGAATTCGTGGCGGTGGATGCGGGTGAGGTGGGCGATGGTGCGGGCGGCGGTTTGGGTGAGCTCGGTGGAGTTGTATTTGGAGGGAACGCTGGGGTCTGGCGATGGCGGAGGGGGACTTTCGGGGGTTTGCGGTTCGTCGGAGGGTGCGCTGCTGGAGGGATCACTGCCCGGGAAACAGCTGAATAGATTAATGATTAAGGCATTGTAGCGCATTCTGTGTCGGAATAGAGGAAGGGGTTAGCCAAAACCTGATATTCATTGATTCGGAGGTCATCGTAAGGATCAGAAAGAGAGGGAGAGAGACCAGGTTAAACGCTAGGGTTGGGTAAGAGAAAACACACTTTAGCAACATCAAATATGGTGGGATCTTCTCCCATTCAAAAATCTCGGGGAGCATCTCGTGCCATCGTTGCAATCTGTCATACAACACATCGCGACTTTGCTCCTGCTGCGGATTCAGGATACTCGAGTGAGATGCAAACATGCTCCGTGAAATGTCGCGTGAGATCGTGGACAAATTGCAGGACTCGTCAAAGTACAGACTGAAATATGAGGGTCTCGTGTCGCGATGCGATGGATAGGGCATCCAGTCGGACTGATCAAGCATGTGGTCCCGTTCCAGTCGTCGCATGTTGACGTGATTGATGAGACTGGGACGAAGAAAGCCCGTATGGATCATTCTGAGAAGCGGTTAGACGTTCGAAGGGTCTCAAATCAACGCCGGTTAGTCAGTGCAGAACTCACGTGTCAACATTGAACAGCCCCCAAGCCGTACGTCTGCATGAGATGTCCATGTCCTGGGATAGTTGTTCCGAGGTAATTTTGGGCCCTGCATTGCCCACCAAACCGAGCGTCTCGCCCATGCGAATCGCATCGTGGAGCCTCACGTAGCCGAGATCATCGTCGCGAGACATGGCGTATCTTTGAAGTAGTCAGTCAAAAGCTCCGCTCCGGGGGATACAAGGCCCATGTCACACCTCTCATATAATAGCAACAACCCTTGGAGGGTCGTCAGACTTGGCTGTACCGGCAACTCGCTCCTCAACCTCTCAGCCTCTGCGAGGAAATCACATCCCTTGGAGGAAATGTCTCCTGGCACGACATATGCCTCGGAAAATTCGGAAAAGTACTAGTCAAAATGGATCAGCACGCCACTTTTGGAAAAAGGCTTTTAGTTTGATCCATTCAGGAGTCTGGCGAGGATGCTGCGCCCTCCAATCCAGGGAATAGAGCAAAGTGGGCAAAATGTCATCACTCACACATGCATTACTCAACAGAGCATTGACAAGAAACGGGCTGCAAAACTGACTGCCCAGATCCGCATTCACCATATGCTTCAAAAACACATCTTTATCCAAAAACGCATTGAACGGATAATCCCACGTAAAGTATAACGAAACCAAATGCGAAACCAGGTCGTCATCCCCTGTGACCTGGGTCCACGGTCGCGCAGGAACCTCGATCGGGGCCTCGTCACACAAGTAGTGAATATCCATGACTTTACGCCGAAACACAGGTGTCGTTCCTTCAACATTGATCAACTCTCGCATGCTCTCTAATTTCGACGCGACATCTGCCGAGGTTCGACTGGACGACGTGTCCAGGCCGGAAAGCGTGTCGTTGATGAAGGCGCGAAGTCCGTCTGGCGAGGCATTGTGGCGGATGATCTCGAGTAGATCGAGTGCTTTTGTCTCGTCTGCTTCGCGGACCAGCTTGAAGATGTCATTGAGAAGATCTCGGTGGTAGGATAACTCGTCGGCGGTACGTTTGGCAGCGACGCGCCGGCGCTGGTCGAGGGACTCGTCGAAGATGCAGACGCGATGGAAAGTGCGACAATTTTCGCATGGTGCGGTACCTGAGCACTGTTCAAGAAAACGGAATGAGTGAGCACCTAGCCAGAAAGAGGAGACTCCGCCTAGTCTATAAAACACAGCTCGCTGCTAATGACCCATAGCCATAGCAAGACCGCTTCTCACAGACTGCACGAGTTTCCGCCATGAACACTTCTTACCTTCCGCTTCGACTTTTTGCACGCCAGACAGGCGGTCGAGACTCTCCTTTTCCAGGAAGCCGTCGAGCTTGACTTTCTGGATGACGAGGACGGCTTTGCCTCGTCAGAATTCATATTGTCATGGCCGTACTGCGAGAATGACTCTGCTATACTGTCGCGTTGATCAGACATGGCAAGATGGTGAGCATGTGCGGTGGCTCGTGGTGTTTTCATAAGCACGGTGCAATCGTTTTTTGCGAGGGAGTCGTCGGCTGTACAAGAGTATACGGGTCCAAGCGATAAGACCAGTGGCGTATGTGCAGTGGGTTGAATGTGCAACAGGGCACCCAGTTGTCGCAAGGTGCCCTCGAAATGAGCATGCGAATAAACAGATGGATGGATAGGATCAAGACTTGAATCGAAGATCAACGGGAAAGGAACACGGGGTTCAAAAAAGACAGACCGGCAGCTTGAGCCGCGAATATAAAGCAAATGCGGCAAGAGGAGGTGGCTATACAGGTGGCTATATAGGTGACTATTACAAGTGAAAACATGACGGTGGAGGCAACTGGGTTGATGGTCGAAACAAGCAGCCACCCTGACCGAGAGGCGAGACACGTTATGTATATCACCAGGGCCAGAAAATCAGGGGAATGACAACAGTCAAACGGAAGATTCAAGAAGAAGAGAGTGCTCTGCCTTGTAAAAGACGGGCTGATCAAGGCGGATAAAAGGGCAGCTCCAGTCCGTTTCTATTTTCAAGAGCAAAGCCCGGAGCCCGAAGCCGAATCACGGCCATCAGTCCAAGCTGGTATTCACAAGGGCCCAAGAGGAACTCCAAGTATAAGGCCAGTGGTCTACGTCAAGACGACCATCGATAAAGGCACCTGACCCTGTGACACGAGGAAGGAAGTTTTAAGCAGCCCATCAGATGGCGTGAAAATGTCTTCCTGTACCCAAAGCCATATGTACGTCCTCGTCCATTTGCTTCTTCATGCGAAGATACCCCCGTGCCAAGCGGCGATCGTACCTGTCTGTCATGAGTTAGACAAGATTCTGTCGAATCAGACTGTCATGGCTGGAGCGTCATTCTGGCGCAAAGCTCGAGAGAAACCCGGAACCACGTCATCTTACCACATCTTCCAGGAGGCGCAAACACAAGACTGTTTGCGCGGTCATTGGCAGAGACGTGGATTTGAGGTCATAGGGAAGCAATGCCCGACTCATCAATTCCACAGTTGGCATTTGGCAGTGGAGCGGAGGTCCGCTGGAGCCAATGAGCAGTCGGTAGACTCGATACAGACCAGGAAGATATTTCCCCCCTCGCCTGCAATCGTCCCGTTGGCTGGAGGCTGATTGTCGCTCGGGCGATGATGTGATGTCGGACTGTGCTCTGCTACACTGACCAAGTGCAAGAACGGTACTCAAGTACTTGGCGACCTGGTTCTGACTGGCAAGCTGCATCAGTCATATATGGATCTGCAAGACACGCACTGAGAGGATCCGGTTCGCCCACCGTCACTACAGGATATCTTTTCCACAGACCACAACCAGGCGGAAAAGGCTGGGCGCGGACTTCCCGACTTCTTCGGTCCCTGGCCCAAACCGAAGTCCAGTCTCCATTATTGCAGACTGAATCTCCAACTTCATGAGTGGCCCCAAAGGGAGCCATGAGATCGGTCAGCTTCCCAAGGAGTTTTGTTTTCAGTGTGAGCATGATTTGCTTGTAGTTGTGAACACTGAACCCTTCCCCGTTCCTACTGTGCGTTACAGTCCATAGGACGTGGCCACTGGCAGTGGCTAGTGACCCGTCTTGAGCCCCATCAAGATCTACAAAGCTAGACAAGCACGTTCAGTGAGAAGAAGAGACGCTCAATTATTGTATAATGTTGTAAAGACACGGTATTTTTTGCACACTCTCCGGGAGAAAGAAACCATAGCCCACGAATGCGCCTCCCATATCCAGAAAAAGAGGTGGGAACAATTAAAATAGACAGTAGGCAAGACTCAGACAATCAACGGGGAATGGTGGTTCCAACATCTTCCCGACATAGCTGACCCCCCACCGGCCAACCACGAGTCGCATGGTGCTATCGACCGCCGGGGGGGAATAAAGTAAGAATAGACAAAGCAAAGCCAGATTGGGTGATTTTTTCATATTTTCTTGTCTTTCCACCACATCTAGTGCTCCAGGATGCGGAGGCTGCCCTGGACGACACAGTTCTCCAAAACGGAACCGGGGGGAATATCGATAGTGCTGCCCTCGGTCGCGACAATGATGACAGTACCCTTCAGGGTCACGTTGCGACCCAGATTGACCGCACCGGTGATGGTGAGGTGGTCCAACTCCACAATGCGAGGGATGGAGGAGATGCGCTTCTGAAAGTCAGAGACCTTCTTGAAGTCGGAACCAAGCTTGATGACGGGGACACCACCGAAGCGGTTGGGGTCCATGACGAGCTGGCCGTGCTCCAGACGGTACAGGTCGGACTTGACAACCATCAGGTCGGAGCAGGTCTTGACGGGCAGGAAGCGGCGACGGGGCACGTTGATACCGTGAGCGTTCTTGAAGTGACGGATGGCGGCACCGACGGCGGTCTCCAGCTGGTAGATGGCCTGGTCGGCCTCACCCTTCTTGTCGGCGGGGATGGACTTCTCGTTGGGGATGATCTCCATCTCGAGCTCGTTCTCCTCGACGACACGCTTGATGGCACGGACGTTCATCCAGATGTTGTTGGTGTTGAAGTACTTGAACTTCTTGATGGACTTGAACTCGTTGACGTGCTCCTTGGGCACCTGGGCAATCTCCAGCAGACGGACCTTGCCGTCGTAGTCGATGATGGTACCACCCTTGACGTCGGCCTTGGTCTTGTCGGTCAACTCCATGATGTACTCGGCCTTGGAGTCCACCATGTGCTGCAGGATGCGGAGATCCACCACGGCACCCAAGTTGTCGGCGTTGGACAGGAAGATGTACTCGATGCCACGCTCGATCAGCTTGTCCAGAGTCCCGGAGTTGTACAGGGACTCGAACACGTCACCGTGACCGGGAGGGTACCAGTCCTGAAGGGGAGAGTCGAAGCTCTTGGGGGCGGGCAGAAGGGAGTCCTTGATGATACGGGGGTAGCGGGACTGGTTGAAGGTGATGATGTCGACGTTGTGGCCCTCGTACTTCTTGATGATGGACTGGGTGTCCTGGTCGGTGTTGAAGGAGTTCATGAGGACAAAGGGCACGTTGACATTGAAGGTGCGGTTGAGGTGCTCAATCTGACGGACCGAGAGATCCAAGAAGGACATGCCCTCACGGACCTCGATGACGGACTTGGGACCAACGCAACCCATGGAGGTACCGAGACCACCATTCAGCTTGACGACAGCGAGCTTGTTGAGGAACTCGACCGAGGCGTCGGCACCGAGCTCATCGTAACCGACGACCTGGGAGGGCTGGGGAGGAGCAATGCGGTCCCAGTTGACGGCGTTACCCTTGGCCTTGTCGTTGAGGAAGCGGCGGAACAGGGCAAAGAAGTTGTCCATCTCGGCCTCGAAACGCTTCTTCTCACTGGGCTCGGTGACGGAGTCGGCCAGAGCGTTCAGGGCATTGCGCATCTGGGAGGCAGCAACGCTGGTCGAGGCATTCTCGAAAGCCTGTTGAGTTGATGCTTTAGTTAGTGGACGGCCATGGCTGGAGGATGTAAGGACCGACTCTGGCTGGTTGGGCAGAACCAGGGTCGGCACTTCGGGCGGAGTGAGGGGCTTGGATGGCATTGGCATGACCTTGACACCCAACTCGTGGAGGGGTAAATCAAGGGGATGTTGAATTGCACAGGAGGGGTGGAAAGCGGGGGTAGCAGCGGCAGAAACTCGACTGGAGATCTCAGGGCGGGAGAAAAAGAAGCGCTAGTAGAAGGAAGGGTTTGAAGGGGGACTCAATGAGATGGGAAACGGGAAGATGTTTGGTACAAATGGTGCACAGGTTTGGGTATTTGACCACCGGATGAAGAGAGAGAAGGAGAGAAAGAGAAGGAGAGAGACAGGATGTTTCGTGGGAGCAAAGGCAGTGATCCGGCCAGGACAGGTGTAAACAAGCCCGGCGCCGAGCAGGCGCTGTGCTCCACCTTCACACAAGAGGGGAAAGAGCACTCCCACTGGATCTTGTGTTTGTCCATCACCCGGAGCAGAGGGGATTAGGGGAATCAGATGAATTCAACGAGAAACGATGCAACTCTGGAGGATTTATCTGGAGAGGTGGGATGATCCCAACACATCGTGTCTCGTAAGTCCGACCGGGGGGGCGTGGTGTCTGGCTGCGTGCCCCCTGAGGCCGAGACGAGAGAGAGGGAGATCGAGGGGAAGAATTATCCACTTACCATGTGTGATTGAGACTTGCCGTGGTGCTTACCACCGAAGCCACCGGCCTCGTTGGCCGGGGCCTGAAGGTGAGTAGGAAGAATCTTGGAAGCAAGGTTCGCCATTGTGTGTGATGTGAAGAGGGTATCGATCGAGGATCGAGGAGAGAAGGAGAAAGTCGAGAGAAGACTGCGAAGAGAAGCGGTGGGAGAAGATCAGCTTGGAGAATTCAAAGTGGATCCGTGGAGGTGGTGTAAACAAGATGGAGCACGGGAAAATGGGAGCTTTGAGCAGGTCCGGCCTGGACACGGAGGAGACCAGAGGAAGAGGAGGAGGGAGGGTGGGTGGGGGGAACCAGCAGGTCCGAAATATAAGCGGGCCAAAATAGAAACAGCAACACCGGGGGTCCTTTTCAAGACCAGCACCGAATTGGACTCCTCGGCCTACTTGACTCGTAATTTTCTTTTTTTCTCTCGGGAGAAATCACCGCTGGGAATGGGCAAAGGGTGGGGGAAGAAAACGCTCGAAGCAGATGTGTATAGAGTATAGACAGGGAGAAGGACAGGGAGAAGGAGGGGTTGTCCGCCAGCTCGCCACAAGCCGTGCGTCGATCAGTCGGGCCAGCGAGCGGCTTGCAGGAGGTGTCGACAGATTGCCGTCATTGCCAATGGGGCGGGATGGTCCTTGTAGGACTGTGTCTTTGGGAGGGGCTCGCAGGGAGACTTACAGAGAGATAGGACCCCAAGTTGTAATACAATTGAGAGATGCAGAGCACTCAATTGAGATGAAAGAGGATGGAGGATCGATGAGGGAGGGGGAAAAGGGAGGAGAGGTTTGGAAAAGAAAGGAGGAAAAAAAAAGAAAAGAAGAGGAAGAAGAGGGGATGTCGACGAAGTTATTATCCCGGTGGTCGATCAGACGGTGAGAACGTTGAGAAGAACACGAGCCAGAGTACTACGAGTACTGAAGTACAACCAGTACTACAAAAGTACAAAGGTCCCTGCACCAGGGAGCAGACTCCGGAGGGAGTACTAAGGTAGTAGTACAACTACACTGACTGCGCTCACTGGACGGCGGACGCAGAGGGACTCGAGGATACTCAGACGGACTAGTCTCAATCGTGAGACCCTGTTGTACCCCGTTGGAGATGGTCGTCCTGGTGGACCGGGCTTCAGTGGGGTTGTACCTGACCGGGTCTGCGCCGAGGGTGCAGCAGTACTTGGACAGTACTTGAATGAGAGCGGGGTGGCTTGTAGCGCTTCGGTACTATTCCTGTGGAAGGGGATGTACTTGTCTTGATTGGGGTGGGACCGCCACATATCAGTTCCCATGGCTTCACTCTGACAGAGTACACCGCAGTGATTCACAAATCCAAGACATGGATGCGATAGTCGCAGTAGAGTACTTTTATTAGAGTCTCTCCGAGATCCAGTATCCCCTCTCCACTATTCTACAGCAAGTGGCGATCCATCAACATCTACATAGTGCCGTGAGTGTACTGAGCTGCACTACTATAGTACTCTGTCAAACTATAGTACTCAGTCCTGATCCACCAGTCTCTACTTACTCTCTCCCGTAAAAAGGAAGTAAACCAAGACTTGACATCCACAGAAGCTCCAGCTACCTAATCTAAGGACTGTCCTCACGGCTCACGCTAGTCATAGTTTAGTAGGGCACTTATTCATCGCCACTCTCCTGAACTTGGACCCCCCTCGTGGCAACGAGAGGTCTCAATGTACCTCGAAAAAACACGCTATAGTACCTATCCAATTATCCATTGTGGTGGCCAGTGGCCACTGCATAACTAGCGTAGCCACAGCCTGGTCGGCAAACCGATCTCTTCGTACCGATAATACTAACTGCCCGGGGGATCCTCCTCCGTTTAGGTGGGAGTATCATGGTACTGCAAAAGTAGTAGTACACCACTACACCTAATTATACACCAGCCCACAGCCGAAGGTCCAAGCTTTGTTCTGGCATAGGTATGAGCTTCGACTCTTCGGTAGTTTCAACTTGGCGTTCAAGGTCAAGCAACTTCATCCCTCCTGTGTACCTTTACTCGAAGCACCCAAATTCGCATTGAGTCGCATACATTTTGAGATGCGTACCTAAAGTAATCCATTTTCTAGTCTGCATACAGTGCATCCTGCATAGTCGCACGTTGCATAGCGCTCAGTCGAATACTCTTTACTCTTGAGTCTTTACCCCGTATGCAATCCCAGAACAGATCCTTGCTGTTTTCGACCGGTGCCCACTCTGGCAACTCGGCCGTCCCTCCTCCAGCTCCAGCCACTGGCGCTTGTCGCTCTGTCCACGGGTCGGACCTTAAAAAAGTTAACGGCCGGACTGGAACATCCCTTTTTTTCTGGGCATCCTGTCTTTGGCAACAGTTCAGAATTTCAGCGTGCTTTTTTTAAGAAAATTGATTTTGATAAAAGCAAATCAAAAGTGAATTCCAGGGGGGAGAAGCCAAGGGGGAAACTCGGAGGACTCTATTAGCACACAGCCACACACACTCTCTCTCTCCCTCTCACCTCATACTGTACAGTTTACATAAGTCTAGCCCCCGCGATCACCATCGTTATGTGTCAACACTCAACAGTCAATACGAGGGTGGATCACTCTACTTGTACTCTGTAGTAGTAGTATGGGACCAATTTGACACCCTATTGATCTCTCTCAGTGCTAGCTAGTATCCACCACATTTCCTTTCCGTGCTCCATATTCCACTCCTTAAGGATCGGTCGAGTTCGACTCCATAAAGTCGAAGCCGATATATACATTCAGCTCAAGGGGTGACTCGAGTCCTGTACAGTCTACAGTCTACACGCTACAGTCTATATAGTCCCACTACACAGTACACACTACACAGTACGCACCACGTAGTGCGAAGTACGAAGTGTTTGTGCTCTTGGGATCGAAATTCGCCGCCTGCTAAGATACCTTAAGTAGACGTGGGGGTCACTTCACTCCCACCGCACCGAAATCAAGACAAATACGAAAAGGAACCGGTTCATGACAACAACTTAACCACTCCCAACATTACTAGTAGACTAGTGGTCTCGCACCATCCACAACCCATAAATTATTATAGGATCCTACTGGATCTGAACTCAAAATGCAAAGAACCCAACAAAATCCATCCCTCTCCTTTCCAATCTTCCAACCCTCCCCCAAAAAACAACAGAACCTGGAAAACGCCCAGTGCCCGCTTTTTTTTCCGCTTTGCCCACCGACTTCCCGGTTCTGGGCCCGGGTTTCAGATCCATCGCCCTCAATTCTTTACACTGTCCATTTTGGTATGACCTTTGTTCTGGAGATGAATTAGCGAGAATAGATAGGCGCATTTTGGATCTTGGATAGGTGATCATTAGGTAGAGATCTAAGGTTCCGAATTTATATCTAGATAAAGTCTTGACTCGACAGTCGACACTTAGACTCGAGCTTAGTTCTACAATTCTGGATACACAATCCCAGACTGCCCCTTTCTTCTCAAACGCAGAGCAATGAGTGCATTACATCATACGAGCAACCATATTGATGCATTCCTCCATGTCCCCATTTTCACACTTTATAAGACACTCCCTATTCCCTACTCAGCATCCATAATCCACCCTAACACTGAATACATGAATGCAATATATACCGAGACTACAGGAGTAACTAGTACTACTACTACTACTACTACTACTACTACTACTACTACTACTACTAGGCTACTAGCAGTAACTAACTACTGGGTGACAGATGTCAAGTGTGGACCTTCCAATGGAGCATGAATAGACTGATTCTCTAAAATCCACTTTCTAATCCGAGGTAGCCCTTCCAACATCCCCTTTCAAGACCCAACAGCACAGACCGTATAGCTAAACATCCCTCGCTGAGTCGCTGCACTTCTACGTGCTCTTCCACCATAAGCAGTGCACGACCCGACCGGAACTAGAAGAGTGACACGGTCCGGTCAGGTACGCGTAGCTCAAGTCCAAGTGTGGATTCGGGGGCTCAGCGTCGGGTTCGGATCAAGGCGGGGCACGTACAGTAGTACCTCCGTCACCCGTGTACTCTGAGTACCCTCAGACCCTGTGTGCCTGACTGCCTGTGGCAATGTGCCGGGGTCAGGTGCCCCCTTTCTCGTACCGAGAGCGGAGACCTAATTTTCCTGTCCTTTACCTCGTGTTTGCGAGCGTCGAGTACCATGTTTGCATTTCTACTAGGTTAGCATTGTTGTCATGGGGATGCTTTACATAGGAGCTGATTCAGAGAAATACAATAGGACTTCACAGTCCACAGCTCGCAGCTCACATACTCTCACGTCCCTGACGATCCAAGCACCGGTCCAAATCGACGGCCATCGGCATCCATGACCCGAGTCTCAGGGCCGAGAAACATGGTGGCGTTGAGGGACCCGTTCGACAAGGTAGGAAAGCACCACTAGTAGCTTACTAGCTTACTAGCTGAGGACTGAGGGAAAAGGACTCATTCAGGAGCAGAGTACACCGCGATGGGTTCAACTACAGTACTGAGGATAGTATTCGAAGAGATTACTTACATCTCAATCTGAGCTATACTGTAGTGTACAGTGTACACCACAGTGACCACACAATCACATTCCCTTAAACATCATGATCCAGTATCTCCCATCTCCAACACTCCCGCGAACCTACTCGTACAGACGTCAAACCAAGCAAACGTCAACTCAGCAAGTCAAAGTGAATCATTCAGAACAGAATCGAGCTTCTACCATCCATCTAGACCTAGACGCCTCTTCAATTCCTGGCTCGGAACAGACCCGACCCCTCGAAACCCGATATACCGCTCATATGAGAAAGGGGATGTTATATCGATCTCTCTGCATCGAAATCGTAGGGGGGATTCATGCAGGAACTACTTACTCTCTAGTCCCTATACCCAAAGATCTCGGTATCCGTGCCGATGGCTATCCCGAAAGTCGGGCAATTCTAGGACGTCCGGGCAATACAGGTCCACTACCCCTGTAACCCATTAACTCAGGCGATCCACCCCGGCCCTGCCTTCCAAATTGTATATTGGACAGCACGAACCGAGTCACTCGCGCATGATACACTTATTCCCAACATAGATAGATTGACCGGATTGACACAAAAGCACCCGATGCAGTAGGCACAGTGGAACCGACCTAGTTTTACGGCATTCCTGACAGCCCAAGTGAAGCATACAGGTTCGACGAAATGGCAGAGTGGAGAAGAGAATTGACCCGAAATTAGTCAACAGACCGGCCAGTTCATGTTGAGGATATCACATTGTTTACGCCAAGCGACGACAAAAGCAAAGGCGTGACAAGAAAGAGACAATCATCAGAAGCACAAAAAGAAAAACAGACGAACAGGAAGGTAGAAAAAAGAAGAATGAGAGGAGATCAAGAACAGACAGACGTCCTTTTTAATCACCTAGCGAAAAGAGAACAAAAACAAAAAGTGCAAAAGTGCTATGTACCGTAATTGATATTTGCTGGTCCACGTTGACCATTCCACCCGAGGCATTTCTGGACAAAATGGGCGAGCCGTGATATACGAAGTTCGTCCAGCCTTTTTGCCATCCAGAATCGACCAAGTAAGAAGTCGAGATGCATTCTGAAAAAGCACCTTCCGTCCCCGCAGGACGAACTCAAGGTCTGTAAAACCTCGAACCTCACGCTCCGCTGGCGCTCCTCTTGCTCAAAAAGCTACGACGAGGCATCTTGCCCGCGGGACTGTTGCCTTCTTCATCCCCAGTCATAGAGTGAGATGTTCCGGGTCTCGCTCCAGCCGCATCGGGCGAGTCGAAGCTCGACCGAATCACCACAGTACCCGAGCCCACGGTAACGGCCTTGTCCTGACCAGCTTCGGAACCTTGATCGGCAACGAGGAAGAAGCCTTCACCGAGAACATCGTCGGAGCCAAAGGTGGCGTGGTCGACCACGCGAATCGAGTACTGGGACCCGGCGGTGACCTTGGTAACCTTGAAAGTCTCATCGAAAGCGACGGCATCGCTGCCGGCCTTGTGAGCCTTCGTCTTGTGGACTTCCTTGGCACCCTTGCTACCTTGCACGCGCACGCTGATGCGGAGATTGGCAGATGGCGGGAAGCCCGAGGCGGAGACCACTGTGATGTGCGCCGTGCCTGTGTCACCCCGAGAGCCTCCGCCAAAGACAGATAGTCGGTCCCCATATACAGAAGTCGCTACGCTGCGGTTGCGGCTGTGCTCCTTTTGTGGAGTGGATGGTGTAGGAGGAGTACCGGCACCCTCAACGGTCAGTGCAGGAGTGTCTTGAGTGACGTCCACCAGCGGAGCACCAGAGACAATACCGGGCGCACGAGACCCGTTTGCTCCATCGGCGTCGGCGACAATTACCTCAGCATCCTCCTCCGAGTGTTTGTCCCTACTGAAGCGCCCAAACAGCTTGCCTCCAATGGTAGTGGCACCGTGCGCAGCGCCACCTACGACGACGCCGCCAACCTTCAGAGGAACACCACCGATAGTCTTAGCCGTGCCGCCGACCTTGCCACCGATGCCACCAACGAACGTTGATGATCCCTGAGTGAGACGCATCACATAGTCGGGCTTGAAGAGCAGATTCAGATGGATGGTGCTGGGCTGGCCATTGGTAGGTGGCTTGGCACCCTTCGATGGATTCTGGAGGGTGACCACGACCTCCTTGGGCTGGAAGGGCTCAAGTTGTTCCAGATCGACGAACGACTCGCCGAGAAGATCGTCCCCGACACCACGATCGTAATCCCAACACTCAATGCGGAATTTAGAATCGATGCGACTCTTGACCTCAGCCTCGAAGGCCTCGTTCCACACAGGATTCAGGTTCTTTTTGATCACTTCGGTCTTGTAGATGTGGTGCTTGTCGTCTCCACCGATGTAGAAGCGGCAGTATGGGTCACTCTTGCCGTTGCTATCGGCAATCGGCAGGTTCACACCCTTGATCACCTTCACTTGCAGTTTGCCCATGTTGTTGATGCTCTCTCTGGGGTCCAAGGTCATACGGACAGGGATGTAGCGAGCGCTGACAGTGACTTTGCTGAGCTGACCGGTGTTGGACCGAAGCACCAACTCTTTAGGCTCATACAGAATGTGTTGCAGGGTGGTAAGGGTATTGCCAGTGAGTTTGGCAACGGTGTGGTCCTCACTACGATCATTGTCATCATCCATGGGGCGCAAGCGCAGAGTCATCTTAGAAAACTCAAGCTCTCGAATAAAGGCCTCCCCAACGTCGGTGGACTTGAGCGTCTTGGAATGAATCTTAGGTGACGTGTAGGCCGCGAACAAGTAGTCGTCGATCACAACCTCCAGTTGAACGTGACTGTGGGAAAACTCGCCATGGTGGAATTTGAAGACGACAAATCCGGACTCTATTGAAGGTGTGTTAGCGCAATGATCATAGAAGACGGTCGAAGATCGAGACAAAGTCAACCAGGACATGGTTATTGGGAAAGTAGAGGTTTGGGTCAACCTACCGTATTTGGCGAGATCCTCTCTGCCCAGCTCGAGCTTCGGGATCGACTTGATAGATCGAACGGACGCAACATCCGAGTCTACCGGACGAGAGCTACTGGTCTCCAGACTAGCCCGTCCATTGGTGCTCGGTTCCTGGTTAGAAACACTGTCCGTAGAAACGCCATTTGTTTGAGTCTTAGACATCATAGAGGCCTTGGAGTCAACACTAGCAGTCTTGACATGCGCAGGCCTCCTGGACTCTGTACTCTTGCGAGAGGTGGAAGAGGGACCGGCGCCGTTGAGCTCGGAAGCCTGTGCTTCTTCTTCTTCTTCTTCCGCCGCTTCTTGCTCAGCCTCATCCTCGGGATTGGTTACGGGGATGGTCGGGAAGAAGGAGACCGTATACTTGATTTGGCCCTTGAAATTCTTCTTGTTATCCGAGTGAAGATTCGACACCGTCAGTTGCTTCTCGTCGTCGACTGTGAACTCGCCTTCCTCATTCTCGTGAACGAAATCGGCGGCCTTCAGCTCGACCAGACCGAGAGAGCGGTCCTTGCCCATCTTTTCTTCATCCATGACCTCAATCACAAGTTTCTCGCGAGCGCTGCGAATTGGGACGTACACAACCTCGTCCCATTGGGGGTTGAGATTGTTGCGGAAAGTGACGGTACGCGCGCGAGGGATACCCGACAACATGACCCGCGCGTATGGGTCAGACTTGCCCATAGCTTCAAGATTGCGCAAATCACTCGCTTCCTTGAAGTGGAATCTCATCACGCCGATCGGGTCAATGTAGCCAGCACCGCCGACCACTGCACTGAGGGCAACGGGCTTCCACTGAAGCTTCAGCTTCGCTCGGCCCTCCTTGACACCGTGCAAATGGAACCAATCTTTGCCTTGTTCCATCATCTTCATCATGTCGTTCATCTTGATCTGGTAGCGGCCGATGATAGGATCCGTCAAAAGATCCCGATCATCCTTGATGATAAGACCGAGTCGAGCATTTTTGCGGTCAGTGACCAGGAATTCCTTCGATGCGTTCTGGAAAATGGGGTTGTTTGTTCGCTTCAGCTTGTTGGTGACGTGGATTTCCTTGCCATTCAGAAGCAACACAGCATACGGGTTCAGCTTTCCGACGAAACTCTTGCTGCCATCCAGATCCTTTGCTTGCTCGACCGTGAACTGCGCGATACCGGTGTTCATCTCGGGCGGCGGTTGAACCTCGCCAGTCTCAAGCTGACCACCTTCAAGCACAGGGAAGAAGCGAATATCGGCTGAGATTGTACCCCGTTGACGACCGCTGGACATGACCTCCAGATACAGTCCTTCATGGGATGGCTCCTCCTCGAGCTTGCTCAGTGGGAACGTGGCGGTCCCGAGCTCCTTATCCTTGCGGTATTCATTCCAGTCGAATGGCACGATTGTCAAAGCATCTGCAAATGAGGTGATAATCACGTAGATGGTCTCATTCCAGCGGGGGCTGTCGTCGCTGTGTACAGTCTTGGTCCGGCCGAGCTCCGTGCGGTTGTTCAACGAGACCACCGCGTACGGGTCGGGAGTGCCAGAGAACTTGTCCGGATTCTTCAGCTGGTGGGCCCCGTGCAGCGTCACGGCCACGACACCGATGGCCTGATCCACAGGGTTGCCAGCCAGCATTTTGGCGATTTCGATCGGGAAGACATTGGGATCGTACATCATTGGTTGCAGATTGGCGTGAATTTGCTCCTTGATGAAGGATTCCAGACCGGGGATAAAGTTGATATCGAAGCCCAGGTGGTCACCACCTAGCGGCTTGCAGACGTAGTCGATTTCCGGTTTGTCCAGGAAGCAGACGTCCACACGTTCAATGTGCGGGAAAGGCAATTGAAGCTTCACCTTGACACGCATCAGGCCGGAGCAGGCCATATCCTCAACGATCACATCCAGACCCTTGCTGACCAGACCCTTGCCAATGCGCACCTCCAAGACCACCTTGGGGTTAATCTTGTTCTTGAGTTGGCGCGCTGTCAGATCCATGGTATCGTTTGGGGTAAAACTGAATTTCCAGTCCATGATGACGGTGTCGGGATCAGTCTTCGGGTAGGTCTTGACATGTTCCAGACGGGGCGGCTTAGTACCCAGAATGAACGTCTTGAGACGCAGGCTGTCCAAGAAGGCCGGAGTCGAGGTACTCAGAACCTGGTCCACCGAGTTGATGATGGTGTCGCTCAGCACTGGGGCGTAGATCGGCCAGAATTTGACCAAGAAGCTGTTGATCCATTCCAGACTTTCCGTGTCGGTCTCCAAGCGCTGCTTTGCCATCTCTCGATTGATATCATCGCGGAAGTTGCGACGCACTCGGCGGATGGAGGTGCGATAGTACGTGCCACACGCAGCCATGACCAGCAGGACCCACCCGACTCCTCCACCGAGAGCGGCGATCACCCAAGAGCTCAAGCAGGCGAAGACGATGATGGCAGCGTTGTGGTACCAGTCCCCGAAGAACTTGTCTGGAACCCGGCCTTCCAAGAAGTCCTGGTGGTCGAGCAAGGTGCCCTCGGCTTCCTCCTCCTCCGTCTTTTCGGCATGAAACTTGGGAGCCCATCCCGTGCGATCGCGAGCCCAGCGCATGTCCTCGTCGACTTTCCCATTGGTTGCGCTGGCGGCATTGGCCTCTTCGGCCAAAATCGCAGTGGCTGATCGCGGGGGAGGTAGATCGTAATCGGCTTTTCCATCATTCTAGATCCTCCGTGTTAGCTCTGCTCCGTCGGGACAGTATGCGCGATTTCGAGTGTCGCCAGGAGCCGTGTCAATTCGTACCTGATCCGTGATCACGGCCATTCCCGAGGGCTTGCTGTCTCGCTTCAAGCCCGGCGGTAGCCGCTGTGCGACAAATGAACGTTAGCCATGCGCCTGTAGTTTCTTTATGTAGATTGATTTTCTATTGTCATGAAACGAATGGCACAAGATATTTGGCGCCAGGTCTATGGCTCCATACGGTGACTTACTGATTCCGCGGCTGCCGCCTTTGCTTCCGGCGAGGCATCGGGGTCGAATTGGTATGCGACACCACCGGCGGCCTGGGTCTCTCTCACGAGCGCTTCTTCCACCGTGTCGGGATTGACTGAGGAATTGGGATCCTGGGTGAGCTGGGTGGCAGCCTCGATCATGCCCTCTTCCTTCAGCTCTGATTTCTCCGCGGCGACGGACGCCATGTTGGCGGGCGACTGGGATCGAGACCGGTGTCACCCAGACAATGATGCTGGTGGAGAGATTGACAACGCAGAGGCGGGTTGGCACTGCAATCCAAGGGGAAGAGGACGGATGTTTAGCAAGGAAGCTAGTGATTGTGGGTGGCTTGTTCTTTGATTCTCGTGTGTTTCGGAGTTGGAGAGGCCACCGGAGACGGAGCCGGAGCCGAGCGAGCTGGGTGAGGGGAGGGAGGGATCGAGGGCCGAGGCCGATTGCTCTTCTCTCTTGAGGGAGGGCCGACTTACCGGTGACGGAGATGCAGCCCCTGTGTATGAGCAATGTCCGGAGGAACTGATTGTCGGATGAAAGGAGAGGTGGACAGGAAGGTGGTGGGGTGGAGTGAGAGGAGAGGAGAGAAGAAGAGAAGAGGAGAAGTGTGCCCCGACCGAAATGGGAGGAGGTTGATCTCTTTTGCGAGAGGGGGGGGGGTGGAAGCAAAAAGTGAAATGAGGAGCAGCCGAAGCCCAAAGCGACCCGAGCTCCTCCTCGGGCGGAGCTGACCAGCCCCGAACGAGGGCCACACTGTACTATCACAGCAGCAGCAACTGCAGCAGTAGCACGAACCTTGGATGCGCCAGGCAGCACCCGAACAGGGCCAGCCCACCAGAGCCCACAAGCAAGTCAACAGGAGCCAGCAAAGCCAATTGACCCGGTGGAGACCCGTGCGAGTGGGAACTTTGCTTCTCCCCCGCCGCTTGCGTCAAAGTCCGATGCACTTGTGGCTGGGACGGTTGCTGAACGGCCATTTGGGTCCGATTAGATTCTCTGGCTCCACCCGAGTTGACGATTCACGAGATTTCAGTCGGAGGTTAGTGAGTCCAGGAGGATCCTGGTGGGCACTGGGCAAAAAGTAGAGATGACATCAGTCAAAGACGAAGCTATCTTATCGTGAAGCAATTGGCGTCGAACATGGATTGACGATGTACAGACTAGAGAGTGCCGCCGGTGAAGGCAAGGAACACAGAGACGATTGCAGGACGGCATTGAACCGTGGGAGTTTCACGGCAGATCAATGGGTGCTCACTGCTCAGTGCTCAGCTCACTGCCCTGTAACGTTGACGCCCTTGGAGGGTGATAGTTTTCTGATCTTACTATCCGAGGCTGTACCACGGATCGGTCCAGGTGACACCGTTCACCGTTGACTGTACCCGTTATATAAGGGCACGAAGGTTACTGGTAGGTGAGTACCTACTCCGTAGTCAGTACTGTAGTCATGAACATCAACCTCTGCTCAGTGCTCATTGCTCAATGCTCATTTAGTACAGAGACAAAACTTGTAAGATGACATTGAATCGATAGTGGAAAATCTGCCAATTTCCTGGCCTTGATTCAGGGGACGATCGAGTGATCGTTCCTCTCCTAATCCCGTCAATCCACGAGATCAACACGTGGGGTGCGACGATCCCTCCTCTGATGTCAGGGTTGATCGCCCGAGCTCGCTTATGTCCCTGTTCCCCTCGCAAAACAGTCGGACGTAACCTGAGGACTGATTAACTACACTGGAGGATCTCAAGATGATTGATGGAAGGTGGTCAATGTAAGATGGTCAAGGGAAGATATCTAACGTGATGGTCGAATGGATTGCATTGAGCGACCGCAAAAAGCATCGAAGCCGGTAGCCACAAGAATCAAATAGTCAGCACTTCGACAAAGTTCAAGTTCAACGACTGACAGTCGGGATGCCTCGTTTCCAAGGCGCAACACGAGGTCATATGGGGAGAAAGCGTGACTACTACTGACTCCTGAGTAGCGAGTAAGTTAACTAGTGAGCAGTTAGTAGTACTGACTAACTACAGCTCACTCTCAGTAGCTACTCAATGGCTAGGTAGTACTAGTAGGGCCGTTGACCTCAATCGTAGTAGCACCGCCACATTGGACATTCTTCTCTTCCATTTCCACTTTGGGCTTGGCCTCGGAGATGATAGCCAATTCCAGACCTCTTGACAAGGGGTCCCTTAGGTCTTGTCGTCGGGGTTGTTGGGTACCGGGGGACAAGTAATTCCGATAGTGGACAGTGCTGACTGCTGAGTGCAGTGGATAGACTGACTAGTGGAGTAGTGGAACTGGACCAGTGACACGAGTCTCCTACTGTGATCCCAAGTATTATCAAACGCCGAAGAACGATACCACAATGATTGTCGTCCCTTACAAGAGAATCACGACCGAGCAGAAATTTCTCGAAATTTCGGACTGTGCAAAGTCCCGTACGGGAGTGTCCAGCAGACGACTCCTTGTTGACCTTGTTGTAATATCTTATCAGTTTTCCTTGGAGGTACATACTAGGGTCCAGGGTAGCTCCACAGAGGACACAGAGCCACAGACACCTCCATACTCCATGAGTCCATACTCATAGTATAGGCGATCCCCTTTCATGATTTATTGTATACGTCCCGTGAGAATAAAAAAAAGTCCGCTATTTTCTGTAATGATCATTCCCGCTCATGTCAATTCCATTGGGCAAAAATAACAGCCCTCTTTGCATTAGGTTCAACCTGTCGACAATTCGACAGTCGACAGACTCGACGCTGGCCCGGGCAAAGCTGGGTCCACATTAGTCGTATCGTGCAGAAACACATCGACTTCATCCGTGATGATTGGCCAGCGCTAACCACCACAACCATGCCGAATAGATCCCTTCATGAATGGATCGAAAATGTTGCAGGTGAGGTTGAGGCAACGTGACGGCTCGTCTCCCGAGCTCATATCTACGGTGGTACAGTAGAGTGTGGACTCTTCCCTGAATGGAAAATCACCTCCTGAACCGGTTTGACCGCAAGATTGTCGCTGCAAATCGACTCTCAATCTCTTAGGTGGTTATCACCCAGGTTGCGTTGCCACCTGAATATGGAAGTGAGATCGAGGGTGGTGATTAGGTATACAACACATACGCACGGTCAGCGGGGAAATGAGCCGCTGGATGTGATGGATCGTCAGAGATAGAACGCCTTGATACCCCCCTGAGTAGGCGAGCTCTCGTCGAAATGGGTAGAAGAAGAACCAGATAAATCAGACAGTCCAGAGACACACGCAATATCTGTCCCTTCCAAAGCTCAGCTTCAAACAGCATCAGTGTACCGTCACATGACACTGACGAGACTGCAGTGCGTCCGCCGTCCAGTGCCGTCCACAGCGTACCCGATCACTTCGCCGGTGTTCATTCACTGAATCTACACTACACTATCGTGTTGGGAAATTGTCCCCAACTCCTATTCTCACGAAGCACTCTGGAGACCAATTGACCGTAAAGCAGTATATTATGTCAATGCTAATTCATACGGAGAAGAAATTATTGCTATTGGCGACAGCTCATCAAATCTTGGTAATTCATGACATGATAGGGGACGGCCCTACCCTGGGATATTGCACCCCCAAAAGAAAGGCAACCCGGGTGCGAGAGACCTGTCCAGGAATGAAGGGACATTACGCGGCGTGATTGACGCATCGGCTTACCGACCCATGCGAATGACACCAGCAGCCATCAGTTTCTGGATCTTGATACGCACAGATGCGTTCTTCATGTGCTCCTGAAGGGCAGCGGGATCACTCTTGGCCTGGTTAAGAATACTCTGCATGACAGGGTCGCCGAGAATGGCCATGATCTAATTGATTATTAGCCACCACATCGTCGAAGAGGGTAAAGCAAACGTCAATCAAGTCGGGTGGAAAACTTACCTCGGGATCATTCTGGATGCGCTCCATCGTTTGCTGCTCAGTCTCACCAGCGCGAGCACTGAATTGCGCCTCCAAGCACTTCTGTTGTTGCTGCTCAATCTCACGAGCATGTGTACCGTCATCGTGCTCGGCAGCCTCGGTGAAAGTGTCAATGGCACGGTTGTACTCCTTCATAGCAACAAGAGCCTGGCCCTTGCGCATGTAGGCGCGGATGAACTTGGGATCGCGGGAAATCGCCGCGTCACAATCTTGAACAGCTTGGGGGAACGCCATCAGCTTGATTAGGGCCGCAGCACGGTTGGAGAAACCACGAGGGTCCTGGGGCGCACGCTTGGTCATCTCGGTGAAAGCGTCCACGGCACCAGGCCAGTCGGCCTCTTGGAATCTCTGCTGACCGAGCTCACGGGCCTTCTCTGCGAGCTCAGGGGAGATGTAGGCATCCTTCTCTGCGGTGATCTTGGCCTTCTCGGCGGCACGGAGCTTGGTCAGGGCCTCGGGGGTACGGTGCTCGGTGAGGGACTTGTTGTAGTTCTCGATGGCCTGGGTGAGGTCGCCCAGCTTTTCATAGGCAGAACCGATTCGCGTGAACGCCCTATTGGAGAATAAACCGTTAGACGTCGACTCTTCCAGATCAAACCGCAACTCCAGAACAAACATACTTAGCAGTGAGTTTCCAGTCAGCGCGAAGCTCGCGGCCCTCTTCAACAGCCTTCTGACAGATCTCAATGGTGCCTTGGTAGTCGCCCTTTTCGAACTTAGCTGCGCCGATATTGTTCAGGTATGTGATGTCCTTGTTCAGCTCCCAGGCCTTCTCGTAGTGCTCAATAGCCTTGTCGAGCTCTTTCTTCTTGTAGTAATCGTTGCCAATCTTCTTCTCGGCATCTCCAGCCTCCTGGGCCTTCTTCTTGGCAATCGCCTCTTCGTCCTCGGGCTCTGGTGTGGGCTCCTTCTTGGGCTGAGTGGGGACAGGCTTAGCTTCAGAGGTGGATTGAGCCGGTGCATCAGCGGTGGGGGCTTCGCCGTCAGCGCCAAAGCTCATATCGATTCCGAGAAGAACACTCATGACCTGCAAGAAGCGAGGGTCACGGATCTCTTCACCAACACTGTTGGGGTTTTGTTGGATCTTCTTCAGCTTGGCCATGAACTCGGCATCGCCCAGCAGGCTTGCGGTCTTGGGATTGCTGGCGAGCTTCTGGAAAAGACCAGGGTCGTTGAACATGCCACCCAAACCACCAGTAGGATCACCCTGGACGCCATCAGCAGTAGCCTCAGCATTGATGGCCCGCTGGACAGCGTTCAGACCGGACTTGGCCTGATCGTTACCAGGCTCAAGCTTCAAAGCCTCCTCGTATGCGTCGTGTGCAGCCACTACCCTCTTCCTGTTAGCCCCCGTCTGTGCGAACGAACCGATTCTGTAGAATGACTTTGTATCCACTTACAGAGATCGCCAATACCCCGGTAAGCGGCACCTCTGCGGAGGTAGCCCTTGGACCAGTCGGGCTTGATGGTCACGGCTTTGTCGGCATCCTCAAGAGCTTTCTGGTACTCGTTTTGAGCAGAATAGACAGCGGATCGGTTGGAGTACAGGATGTGGTTTTCGGGCTCAATCACAATCGCTTGGGTGAATTTTTCACTGCGGCGAAAGTGAGTTTTGTGTCAGTGACAGCTTCATGCGACAGCGATGTGTCAGTAAAGGCGGGGTAGAGAAACGTACACTGCGGTAGAGTAGTCCTTGGCTGAGAAGGCCTTGTTACCTTCAGCCTTGAGCGCGTCAGCCATGGTGGTGGATGATTTGTACGTAGGTAGATTCGTATCTGGAAAGTTGAAGGTTACGATGAAGTCTGAAGGTGGTTATTATGAGCTCTCCAGGCCGCGAGCTTCTCGAAATTTCCGGAAGATAACATTCGCCTGAGGCATCAGTCGCGGCGAAATGTCCAAAGCTCCGTAAACGCTAGACCTAAAAAGGAAGCCGTGGATGTCCCCGCCGCCCGTGAAAAAAGTCGCCAAGCGGTCGGTGGGTTTTTGTGATTCACAATTCTTCTGGCTGACAATACTTTTTCACCTAAATCGAACATTATCCTGCAATTGGAACTTGTTCGCCATATTCATGATTCTGTGAATCTCCTCGGCCTGCTATAGCAGTGGACACGGATCATGATTTTCATCGACCCTTAATACTACACCCCAATCGATTACCGCTCACCTCAGCCCAGCCGAGCCTCTTCCCAGCCTCTCTCCGCAGCCCGCAATGGCGTCTCGTGTGACTGAAGTCGCTGCGCGACTTTATGACGCCTGTGTTGAGAAATTTGATGTCGATCATCTCTTTTACCAGCAAGACCTTCTCGGTCTCGATGTGATTCCCAAGGCCGAAATTGACTTGCTGCTGAAATGCACCCAAGCCCTCGTTGATCAAAAGTTGTTTCGACTCCACCAAGGCGCAAACAACCGCCTCGCGTGGAAGATCATATCTCGCGATGATGCTGAAAAGTAAGGCTACTTGATTCCAGTCCTCACACCATAGCCATCCGACAAGGAGGAGATTGGTCTCTAATTCACCATTTGTATAGACTCCAGAATCTCAGCCCCGACGAGAGCTTGGTATACAACGTCATTCATTCGAGCGGCCGATCAGGCGTCTGGATTCGGAACATCATAAGTCGAACGAATCTGCATAAGTCCATCCTCGATCGCTGTGTCAAATCGCTGGAGAGCAAGAATTATATTAAAAGCGTGCACAATGTCAAATACCCGACGCGGAAGATGTACATGCTTGCGGGCCTGGCCCCGAGCGAGGACATCACTGGAGGTGCTTGGTTCACGGATGGTGTCCTCGACGCCAACTTCATCAACAGCGTGGCGGGATACATTGAGTACACTGTCAGTCGGCGCAGCTGGTATGAGGTACCAGCTGCCGATCGTGGTCGGAACAAGCGGCTCAAGACGGCCTCTGGCAAAGCGGAGGTGAAGCTGGAGTCAGAGAAGGTTTATCTGCCCTACCCGGCCAACTATTCCGGCTACCCGACCGTTGACATGATCACCAACGCCGTCAACCAGAGTGGCATCACACCTGTGCGTCTAGGTGAAGAGAGCATTGTCCAGCTCCTTCAAATGCTCTGCTTCGATCGGAAACTTGTCGCTCTCAACAACGGAAATAACTACAAGTCCCTCAAGAACCCTGAAGTTGTCAAAGCCAGTCAGTCCAGAAAGCCGGCTGCCGAAGAGGAGGCTGGTGGTCCCATCCTCGGTATGGGCAAAAATGGAATGACCGAGGCACCATGCGGATCTTGCCCAAACATCAAACTTTGTTCTCCTGGTGCTGCAATCAGCCCGGAGACCTGTGAGTACTTCGATCCATGGTACGAGAAGGTCCTTGGCTTCTGAGCGTCCAGGAGGCTTGGAACGTGAGACTGGAATTGTTAGCCTCGAGGTATCCTTTTCATATCAGCCCGGCCTGATCTTGACTCACACACATTCGTCCAGACTTGGGAAGGATTTGAGTGATCACTTATCTTTCTCCACTCACTTCAGGCGTGAAGATGGCCCTTCCCTCGCCTATATTTCATCGCAGTGGCGCCATGACCGGTGAAACGGCAAAAATGGCAGGATCGGCAACATCGACAGCCTTTGCATGCCAAACGGAACGCGGAAAAAGTATTACTGCATAGCGATGGCGTTTTGTGATTGCTGTTAATGAATAAGCAGCGTCAACCGTACGAAGCCAGCTACGGCCAATTCGGCTCAGAGTCGCAAGTCTGGCTCATTCTTCAAGGACTTGGCTGCTATAACTCCTGCATCGAGCACTCTGTTTAAAAAAGACGCGCTCCAAATGGTGAAGAGCAGCAAGACTTTGGTATATATATATGCTTGAAGAATTATGAAACATTCATGGACTTTATTTGTGCAACTCGCAACCTATATACTCAGCTCAGACGCCTTCTGAGCGCTCGGGGCTCACATTAAATCTAGAAAACGACCTGTTCGCCTGCTCTTTCTCAACAGCTGCGCATGGTGATTGGACCGTAGATTGTGTAATTGTTGAAGAAGTCGAGATAAAGTTAGACGCTTGGAGGCTTTTCCGATATGATTGTCGATCCATGTCCGCGGGTTATACTGCTGGAGCCAGCGAAGACATCAGTTGGAACCTCGTGAAGGGCCCCATACTTATGTTGGCTCATCTATGAAAGCTTTCATAACTGACGACTGTTACAGGTGATCTCAAATTTCGATGTCACTCTGCTGTATCATCAGCTGCCAATCGCCGACATGCAGTGCATGACGAAGTTTTTCTTGCGATACGTTGCCGTTCTCCGCATCTCCACCACGTTGGAGCCGTTGTACACGTGACTCTCCCCACATGGCGCCGGGCCAACCCCGGAAGTTCCATTCCTTCAAGGGCCCGAACACCGCCTACTGGGGCTAGAGCGGGCGCCTCCTCATCTGGACAAATACCACTTTCAACTCATTTTTTTGCCTTTGACGCGGGCAATCGTGGTTGTGAATAGGGGGGCTGAATCTTCTGTTCAATGTGAGCGGCTTGCTAAGACATCACAAATGCTCCGAGTGATCGACCATGCCTCGATCTCCGGACCGCAACGCGCTGGCGCTTAAGCGCAAGCTGCAGCAGGCCGAATCTTGCTCCGAGCGAACTGAGCCTGCATCAAAGCGTCATCATCTTCAGGGCTATGATCCAAAGGCCCCTTGGCTTCATGAAACGAAGCCCATCAGTGGATGGCGAACTTTTGGGAACCCAGCAGTGCACAGTTCACTGCCACTGGCAAACATGGTCTCTGCGGTCCAGGACTTGATTGATCCCGAATTTGATCCACTTACAGCGATTCTCGACGACGAGCCGCGCTTTTTGAAGCCGTTGCCAGATCGTATTGCACCAGAAGACTTGGAGTTCTTACGCTTCCGTGGGGCTCTGTCTATTCCGGAGACCGGTCTTCGAAATGCGTTGCTACGGTCTTATGTTCAATGGGTCCACAGTTTCATGCCCGTCATCAATTTGCAAGAATTCTTGCGATGCGTCGCGGAGAATGATCCTGCAGGGAGGATTAGTGTTCTACTATTCCAGGCCGTTATGTTTGTTGGAACAGCTTTTGTCGATCTTCAGCATTTACAGGACGCCGGATACTCCACGAGGAAAAGCGCACGTGAGAGCTTCTACATGCGCCTGAAGGTAAACTCGATTTCCTGCCACGGAGCTTTAGATGATTCATCAAGCTGACAAGTGGTTGCCACGCAGCTGCTTTACTCGCTTGATTGCGAAGAGGATCGCATTGCTATATTACAGACTTTGCTGTTAATGACATACTGGTCAGACCCTGACAACAGCCTTCATCGAGACATTTGGGACTGGATCGGCATCTGCAATACCCAAGCCCATTCCATTGGACTTAACAAAGATCCACTCAGTGGTGACATCGATCCCAAAATTCGGCGGCTTCGCACACGGATCTGGTGGTGTATTTATTCACGCGATCGCCTAATCGCAATGGGTTTGAGGCGTCCACTCCAGGTGAATGATGGCAACAGCAACGTACCTATGTTGAAACTGGATGACTTTGACTTTGAACCTTTCTCTCAGTCGGTGAGAGCGTTGTTTCATTGCCGACAACTCGAAGATACTTCACATCAAAAGCGCCTGGCGACCATGTTCATCGAGAAAGTGAAGCTTTGTCAATGCATTGGCCGGGTGTTGTTTGCTCAGTATGCTCCCTCTCAACGCCAATTCGGCGTAACGGACCGCACGACAGTGACATTGGTTCCTCGACAAGCCTCGGAATCCGAGTTTGCCAGGTGTAGCCAAAAACTTGAATCCTGGCTGAGCTCGCTACCGAAGGATGCCCAATTTATTCCTGAGTCACGGAGCGATTTCCGCGACGGTGAAGAAGTACTTTTATTACATGGAGCTATGCTGCGCATGCTATACCACGCCACCACAAGTGCCCTGCATCGACCGTGGGCCACCAACACCAGAGACCAGTCCAAGGCACGCCAGGAGCGGCAAAACGTAGCCAAAATGAAGATGCAGGATGCGGCCACAGGAATCACACATATCATTCAAGGCCTTCACCAACTGAACCTCACGCGCTTCCTACCGCAGACAGGAGTCACTGTCATACTCCCTGCCGCGGTAGCTCATCTCTCCAATTCCTCTTCCGACAATCCCGCTGTTCGCGAGAACAGTATCTCCAATTTTCAACGCTGTGTTCAAGTGCTCCATGGGTTGAAAGACATCTATCCCGCTGCCGGCACCGAATTCGCCAATTTAGTAGCCGCGATCAAGATGCAACCCGGCAACTGCGCCTCCAATGCATTTTATCGAATCATGCAATATACATTCGACGCCTCCACATCTCCTTCGTACACTGATATCAGGAAACCAAGTATTGCAGACTCCGTCACGAGCACAGAGACTGGTCAAAGACCAGAAAATCCACCCACAGAATCTTGGGGTGCCGCACCGATGATGACAAACGTGTCAACGAACGCGAATCAACAGACCACTCCAGTCACGGCCCATCAGACTCGACACAAAAACCAACAATATCCCTCAATGAACCAACAAGAGGACAAGTCTCCTTCAATCCCAGCCGAAACACAAGGAGATAAGCGACGCTCATTTCCAAACGACTTCGACGATCACTTTGCACTTCCCACTCATAACCTATCGCCAGGGTCCGAGAATCCTTTCTCCTACCTTTCTTTTGACTTCAATTCGTTTTTGGACATACCCTCTCCCTCAACGAGTACTGAAAAAGGCCCACTTCAGAGCCTCAATTTCTCACCATCCGCAGACCTAGACGGCATCGACTGGGCACAGGCCTTCTTCCGAAGTACGCCCCTTGCGGAGCCTGGTAATCCCGGCGAGGCAGTCAATTACAAAAGGTCGCCACCAATACAGAATCAATCACAATCAGACAGAGAAGCCGAAACGGCAACGTCTGATATGTTCTCTTTCCCTATTGATGTTGAAGAGGACCGTTCTGTAAATCGCGAGTATGGTGCATTTTCTGGCGGGCTGAAGAACATCACGGGAGATCTTGACCGGGATCTGGGCTTCCAGAGTGAGGATGAGAGGTTTTGAGTTCTTGAATCTTGATATTTGCCTTTGCCAAGATCGCCTTCTTAAGTCAAGATAACTTTCCTGGATTGATAGCTGGTATCAAAATTGGAGTTCACTTTGAGACCTTTCGATAGATACTCAGTACGTCTAATGCGTCCCTCTATCACTTTCACCACCTCTGTGTATTACTCTCTCGTGCGGTGCTTCTAAAAGCACGTCCAGGAAACCAAAGTGAGAAAGACATAGCACTGCAGGGCGCACTGTCTCCCGCGATGAAATGTTGTATACTTGTGAAGACGGAGGCAAAATTGCGGACTCCGGGAACAGAAACCTTACTCCATACAAAACAAGCGGTTTTCTCATGCTCGATGTGCGAACTTGCATCTAAATGAATTCTGGTCACGTCTACCAGCCCACGAAATCTGCTCATGTGCGACAAAGACTCAGAAAGCCCTCAATGATGCGTCGCAGTTGGGCAATATCGGGACTTTCCGATTCCCACGCCTTCAGCATGGATATCACAAGAAGAACAGCGTCCACCCATCGGGATGGCATAATGCAATCGAATGCTGTCTCTGCATGGGCACTGTGATGATGATAGTGTGACTGGAGATCCAGCTTGACAGCCAACAAGGCCAGTGCGCTTCGGGAACAGCTCCGTATCGTTAACCACGTGCCTTGATGGCGATGGAGTAGTCCTTCTTCGTTTCCCTCAATTCGCCGAACTGCGTTCTCGAGATATTCTCTTGTCAATTGGTAGGTGGAATCCAAGGTCGATGATGATGGGTAATGGGTTCCAGCAGAGTCGCTCGGCTTGGTATCATTGAGAATTGCCAAGATTGATGGAAATCGTAGTATTTCGATGATGTCAATGTGGTGGCCGCGCAGAACCCACGGCAAAATATCGTACAAGGGCTCTGTGGACGTGGGTGAGAAACGCATGGATGGAGGTAACCATTTCAACCTGACACAAACGATAAGAATCACCATCATTCAGGTAGTTGGGACATGATATGCATACCATTGTTGGAGCTGGAGGTCGAATTCGGCAACGCTGTTTCAGAGAGAACAATTTCTATCGGAATGACCATCCTCGCGGGAGTTGTTACCTTCGCTATGATCGTAACGATAGGTCAGGACACGATATTGCATTCTTTTTAGTGCAATTTCGCCCAGGTAAAAAAGCCATCCTTTCACAAGAAAGCCCCGATCGGTGTCTGATGGTGAGTCTTGATTGCGTTCTGCGGCCGTCTCCGCGTGTTCAAAGTTTGGGACTGGCGGGAAAATGTTGGGATATTGAATGCCACTGATTCCAGAGCCTGGTAGCCCTAATTCAAGTCGAAGTTCACTTGGAAAAAAAGCAAGAGTAAGCGGCGAAAGAGCCATCAAACAGCTTGAGCCTTACATTTCACTTTTCAAGCAACTCCAGTAGAGGGAATCTTCTAGAGCCCTTAGATTAGCAGAAGCTTGCAGCTGATCTTGGGCTATAGAGAGCCCAGCTTCCCTTCCGACGTCTGACTCGGCCGAGGAAGCGAGTCCACGTCGACAGGCAAAGTACCCTAGACACTGGGTGCTTGCCTGAACAAATGCTTTCCAGGCAGCCAATATGCGCATGGTATACATCAGATACACCCCTGAAAGGAATGCGCACTGCACCGAAATAAGGGTGTTCTCACAGAAAAGAGAACCCATGTGTTGTTGCGCCCCTTGAAAGTAAAGATCCGTCGTCCGGAACTCTGTCGCGTCACGAGCCACTGTTACTTCCCCTGGAGAAGTATGATCTGTAAGCGAGGTGGAGATACTGCTGATAGCCAGGACAAGGAGCTTGGAAATTTGGGCTGTCAGAATGAGTTCATCGGGTGGATTTGCTATACACTCACAAGCCGGCAGAATCTCCCTCCATGTCTATATGAGGAATCCATGAGATCCTCTGCATCGCGTCTTAGCTCAACCGGGTCAATGATTGGGTTTTTGACATTGTTGTTGACCAGGAAATTTTCGACCAGGGGGAAAACAGCCTGTCTTTTTACACCCGGGAAATCATCCCTGAGACCAGCGGCTGCTATATGACAGGATACCTGACCCAAGAGCTCGACCAAGGTTCGATCAGGAGACATCCCCAATTGATGGAGAGCTTCACTGCAAATCGGCCATCGCAGCATGGCTTCGATACCCATTTCCTCCGTTGCACGAAGCAAAACATCAGGACCGGGAGGTATATCAAGCAGTGACTGAATGCTTGCTGCATAAGCCTTAGAGCCATATCCTGGTGAAGTCGGATTTGATGTGGTAACAAGCTGAGGCAGACTTGGATCGTGAGCTGACCGGGTCGATATGTGGTCGAATAGTCCAAAAGATGCGGCATCTTGTGCAGATCTTGGTGTTGAGTGCACGTCTGCACCCAAGCTAACAGCCTGATCAGAACCGAGACTCTTCGAAATCTGGCGTGCACAGCACTCATGTCTCTGATCCACGACTGCCCGCTCCAGGCTGTCCAATCGCTTCAAAATCTCGAGACTAGCCTGATCAAACCTAACCGAAGACCAGCACGGACGATTGATAGCAAATTCCAGAGCGTGGAGAAGACCAAGTTCCTGTTGATGGAAAGAATAGAAGATGCCCCTACCTCTGAGGAGTGGGCTGGGTATAGCTGCACTCTCCGCCGGTCTTTTTGCAGAACCCGCAAATGGGCCATACATTATCGCATTTAGTTTTTCGGGCACGGCAGACAAGACAGGCATTGCCTGCCTTGGTGCGGTGATAAGAGCCGGCAGCTCGAGCAGAAAGAATGCTCTCCGACAGCTTGCGTTTCCGAGGCGCGCGAGGCTCGTCCATGTTTTGGATAGCGGGCAGAAGTAGCTTCAGCAATTGTGACCTGGAACTTTCTTTGGGATATTGCGGGGAAAGTATCAAGGTGGAGAAAATGCGGGCTTGCAAACCAATTGGCGTAGAATCACTACAGCAAACCACCAATGGCCCCACACTTCGAAAGAAGTAGGGCTCAGCCGATCGCCTCGAGGGTGCTATATAGGACTTCAGAAGGGGGCCTGCATTGAAGTAATTGTTCTTGGAATGTAGGTAATAGATGTTTGTTTTGTATACTTTGTATGGAGCTTCAAGATGTCTTGGTAAGCTCACTTCCTGAATTTCAAGACTCAGAACAGCGCATCGTAGGTAAGCTGACGTGACTGTCATTCTGTTCCAGAGAGTTTCAGAGACTAACTGGCGTACTTGTGCAATTGAGGAAGTTCCTATTAAGAGCTACTGATAATCGTCATCTGAGAATGCTATGCTATAATCCTTGAGCCCATATGTCCGCTCGTATTGATCCTATTGCATGCATTCCTTGCTCTGTTTCATCGCTCACTCATTCTCCGCGACACCAATGACCGTCGACTTGAATTTTCTGGCAGGCACCTTACGTTTGTACAAGACGTCACTCTCCCGATAGGTCCGGTTTTTCAGCTCAGGGAGACCAAAGTAGGCACCAATCCAGCAAACTAAAGCCGTACCAGCCCACACATAACCGCACTTGCCAGCCAGATTCCATCCAGTAGTATTAAGCATCTGCGATGCCAAATAGATCATTGGAATCTCAGCGACGTAGTAGGCAGCACGACCAACACCGGTGCTCAGGGCACGAAGACGGACCGACGAAGTTTCGGAAATGACAGTATATGAGATGGGCCCCAGGGTGCCGGCAAACACAAAGGTGATCAGAATACCGAGACAAGCCTGGGCATAGTTGGTTGCGCTGTTCTGTTTAATCGAGGCGCAGATTCCAAGGACGATCAACAACGTGGTATTGGTAGCTGTGCCCCAAAGATAGATGGTTCGACGACCGAACCAGGACGAGAGGAACCAGGAGCCAATATTGGCGATAAGTCCCAAGCATGAATTGATCAAGTTTAGCTCAAAAGCTCGGTTTGACGAGATGCCAGCCTCTGGAGACAGATATTAGAATACGCGACTCAGATAGTCAAGCGTAGAGAATGACTTACGTTCAAAAAAAAAGACAGCCTGATTGGCGATCAAATTTCCAGCAAAATTTTGCGACGCATACATCAAGCAGATAATCACCGTCCGTCGTAGTTCAACACCCCTGAACATCTCGATGAATCTTGCATTGCGGCCCATTTGATCCTCAATCTCGACTGTGCGCTGCACCATCGCATATGTCTGTTGCGCCTTGTCCGCGTTTCCGGGACCTAGGCCCTTGATGGAGCGAAGAGCTTCCTCTTTGCGTCCATGGCGGATAAGCCACCAGGGAGACTCTGGGGCGAGGAACACAAGAATCAAGAGAGGAGTCTGAGCAAGTCAGATACAGAACATCCACAGTCAGAGCGTGCAACTTACAGGGAATATCCATTGCAAAGCAAGAGGCAAACGCCATGCCCACTCATCGTTCCGCTGATTGATACCGTACGTGGCAGCCGCAACAATGATACCGCCGATCGACCAACTCATCTGCAGAGTCGCTGTACATGCACCGCGAAGAGCGAGGGGCACGATCTCACTTGCGTAAGCGGGAGAATTCGCAATGAACAACCCCCAAGGAACCCCTTCCAGCGCTTGACCCACAGTGAGGACCGTCAGCGAGTCAGCCTAGACCCCAAAAAAAGTCAGATAAGCTTATCCCCACAGATATGGATATAGCGTATGTCTCACAAAGAAGGAGATGAAAATCGTGGCATTCATCATCAATAATGCCAGTATTGTGGTCCAGCGATAGCCCAGACGGTCAGTCACAGATCCAGCTACTAGAACTCCTACGAAAGCACCACACTGTCCAGCTCGGAACAGCTCACTTTGCCAACGGGTGGGTATGGCGTAGGTATTGGTCGCGGCGTCGACCAAAACACCATACTTTTCTTGGAACGCTCCCAGTGCGACGAAATTGCCGTTCAGAAACATGTCAAAAGACTCCATGACCTATGAGCTGTTAGCATTGAGCTTTCTCACACAATGTGGTCTAAACCACGAAAATGGGAGCCAAATCATACAATAGTAAAGCACATCACGAATGCCCACAAGCAGGCCCATGGGTGAGACTTGGCCGCCTCCCAAGCTCCCATCTCATGTTCACGATTCTCCGCATCGACGGCATCGTCGATAAGCACCGGAGTGGCCATGTCTTCAGAGTGAAAGACATCCCTCTTTTCATCATGGCGTGACTCTGGAGGGTTCTGGTCACTGAGCGACATGTTGCTGTATAAAGGACAAATTATCGATTGCGTTAGTTCTGAACATAGCGGAGACGAGGGCAACCACGAGTTTTTATATGAATCCAAGCTAGCCGTCGACAAAGAGCTTATTGAAAAATCTAGCTTTCCCCAGATTTACCCCATCTGCGAGTCGAGCCAGGCTCGAGCCGAAGAGTGTGGAGAAAGCTCGGGGGCGGGGCTGCCGTTTAAGCTTGTTCGAGTGCCATCCCGTTCTGAATGCCAATCATACCGCTCTGTCATGGCTGGCTGGCTGGTAAACAACTTAAGGAACTGCCGAATCTGGTGAATGAGAGGAAGTACCGAGTGCATCAGGTCGCAGAAGTAAGGAAAGTTTCTTTAGCGTCGAAAAAAGGCCATCCGTGTATTCGGGTCCTTCGGTGTCTGCGCCGACGTTCCCCGACAAGTCACTGACCCGACGTTCCCCAGTGGACTCTTTGGCTTGATAAGAGCATGTTGACGCTCGATACCATGCTATCTAGCAGATTAGAGTTGCGGCTTCAGGGTGTTTTCTGAGATCTAGGTGTTCTGAGATCTAGGTGTGCTGAGAGTTAGGTAGGCTGTCCTGGCACGTACACTGGGCGATTCCAAAGCTTGGACCTATCGCTTTGTGAGGTCCGTCCTCCAAACGCACTAAGCGAGACATTCATATGACAGCTCCGCTGAGATTCTCAAGAAACGCATAGTGCGTCTCGCTGAAGAAGTTGAATTACTGACTGTATCCGTTGAAGACATGTGTTCCATGAAGGCTTGATTGATATTGACTTGTTGAGAGCGTATGGAGACACCTGCATTCAGTCTCTAATCAATCAAGCTGCTTCCTTATTACGGTATTGAACAATTTGGGTGTAGGATATGGACTAAGAATGGTCTGTATATTGCTGTATTGGGCCTGTCGTAGGATGAGCTAAGTACGATAGCTTCTTCCCGTCTGGCGCGAACGACTTCCCAGTCGACATTGCTACCGCAAGACCATACCAATGTACATGCCCTCTCAATGCTTCTTCTGTCCGTTCTGCAGTCCAGTCCCTGTGGGCGCAACATGTTTGTAGTAGTATGCTTGCGCTTCATCAAGGATTGCCTTGACCTTCTCTGCAGGAATCTTTGCTCTGCGATCATATGAGTATAGCCCATTCACTTCTTTTTCTACATCATACCTGCACTAGTGTTAGCACATTGAACTTGGTATAGCGCCCAAATCAAATGGGAGTCGACTCACAATTGGGTGGACACAAATCCGCAGGAATGGCCCCCGCGCACCACAGCCATGACCAGCTTTTCAAGTCTGGCGAGAAGATCCGTCGAGTCACTCGCAGTGGTGTATCCCCAGTCTCGTTCACCTGCCGTCGTGCCGCTCGCGGGGGCAATGTTGACTCCTCCGAACTCAGTGCAGATGACGGGAGCCCCGTGTCTGTGTTGCGCGCCTTCATCGACGAGAATCGATCCATGGAAGATTGGCGGAGTGAACATGTCATGGGCCGCTTTCGGAGCCAAAATACCACCTTCCATTCCGGCACACGTTTTGGTGAGTTCGGCTGAGTCGGCGTAGTCGTGGTACGTGGTGAGATCAGTCAACACATGCTCCCAGCCACAATTGTCGTTGACCGGACGACTAGGATCCAAAGTCCTGTGTGTCAAGTTAGTCCACGGCGTTCGTAGTCTTCTGATAACAAAGACTGTTTACTGACTTGGTCATGTAATATAGGGAGCGGATATGATTACGCTGCTCGGTGTCATCTTTCAGTGAGGTGTAGCCCCAGCTTTCGTTGCCCGGGGCCCAGGTCACAATGCATGGGCGGTTGATGTCTCTTTTGACAGCAGCCGTCCACTCATTGTTGAACCGTTCCACGTCGTCCGCGAACTCGTAAGCATTCGCCATTTCCCCCCACACCAAATATCCCAGTCTATCCGCCCAATAGAAGAAGGCCGGATCTTCCACTTTTTGATGTTTCCGGCAGCCGTTGAAACCCATGGCCATCGACAATTCAATGTCAAGCTTGTGAGACTCTGGGCTGGGAGGTGTCATCCCAGTTTCGGGCCAATAACCCTGGTCGAGAACAAGTGCCTGGAAGAAAGGCTTTCCATTGAGTTGGAATGTGCCGTTTCCTGCGGTCCAAGAGATGCTCCGCATTCCCGTCGAGGTGCAAACTTCGTCGATCAGCTGGTCGTTACTGTACAGACGCAACGTCAAATCGTACAAGACTGGGTGCTCGGGCTCCCACAAGGCGAGACCATCGCGCCAGCAGCCGTCGAGACCAGGCAATGCCCTCGATTGCAGCTGGCCGGGAGCCTTCATATCCAAATCCAGTTGCACAGAGTCTCTATCGGCCGGAAAGTCCCTCACGGCGCGGCTGACAAGGTTTCCTGCAAGAGAGACCTCGATCTCAACCCGATATTTGGTCGTGGTCCTTCCTTTGTCGACAATTGCAACCCGCGCATGGAGCTGGCCGTTTGCGATATCATCTGAGCGAAGGACAGTGCCGTAGCTACCACAGCCCAGCCGCGTTGCCGCCACACTCTCCATCCACACTGACAGCCAAATGCCGCTGGTGGGAGTGTAGTAAATCGACTCCGAGACAGGTCTTCAATATTGTTTGCCGCGTGGCTGGGTCAGGTCGGTAGGCGAGTCCCGAGCACGAATTGTCAAGCGAGCTTCCGTATTGCCGACCATCACATCGGAGATGTCAAGGTCAAAGGGGACATGTCCACCTTGATGACCACCAACAAGCTGTCCATCCACCCATACACTGCACTCGTAGTCGACTGCTCCAAAGCGCAGAATGAGGCGGTTGCTTTGTTCGTCTGGCGTTCGGATATCGCTGATCACGCGCTCGTACCAGAGGACCTCGTGGGCTTCATGGAGGCCAATCCCTGACGCGGGAAACTGGAAGGCATAGGGAACTTGAATTTGGCGTTTCCCGTGCCCTTCATTTTGAGCTGGGAGTCCCTTGTGTTGCCACCGTTCAGACAACCCGCCATCGGAATCGTCAAAGATGAAGTCCCACGCGCCATCCAACGAGGCCCAGTTGAGGTTTCTTCGCTGGAAGTCGGGGCGTGGGTAGGCCACAGTTGGGATTCCAGGGGAGACGGTCATGATCAACAGACAGTGTGAATGGGTTTTTGCTCGAACCACGAAAGTTCACTTGACTTGGGCATTATTTATGAGGGACGACATGAAAATATTTGTGCCACAAAGTGATTGCCAGTACTCAATTGACTACTACTATCTGGAGCCAGACTTTGTTGAGCGATCGTCGCAAGGCCTTCTCCACTTGAGTGGCCCTTGCTGATCTCTCCATTTGGCTCTTGTCTGTCATTTCGTCGCGGAACGTCGGACAGTAGCGTCTGTGGAGAAAGCCAGAAGCAAAAGCGCAGGGAACGTCGGGGTGGTCTTTATCCGATCTGTTACCGAAGATCCCCCGCGAGCACTGCAAGTACGTGACCGCCTGGGGTAGCACCCTCCTTTGGGAGGTCCAAGCATTGCCCACTGATGATCGTAAGTGACTCCCTCCATGAATGGTTGTTCAATGGCGTGCGTGGAGTACACGTACGTCTAGCTTGTGCTGACTTGGTGGATGAGCTGTCTACTCTGAAGGCAGTCGGGGCATTCAATTGTCTCGCTATGGGCAACTGGCCTAGTTCTTGATTTCGTTCGACCTCTCTGTGACGATCGAATTGTTGCGAATTGAGACCGATACTCCCCGATCAATGCCAGTCAAATATTGACTTTCAGGTCGTGATGGGGACATATTGACAACGCGGTGCTCGAAGAGATGAGTGTATCCCTTCATGCCTTCGACATCTGTGTCGCCAGCCAATCTTGTGTACGGCTTGTCTCCATTGGGTCAATACTTGAGTCGATCTCATGGCATCTTTATCGCGTCGCATGTTAGGCAAAGGCCTATTCAGTCGCAGATGTAGAATCGGAAAGCTTGTTTCATGCATGTCAATCCATCTTCTGGAATACTCCAACGCTGTGACATAAATACCAAGAACTATCCACAGCTTTTGTTTTTTCCAATTTCGCAGGACAGTCCACCAACACTCACGTAACTGTCTATCCAATAGCCGCATATTATCGTCATACTATCCATCTGATCTTGAATTTATTCATCCTTGCTGCTCACCGCCTACCTTGGATTTCCCAAGATGTTCTGTAAACCTTTCTGGGCCTCGATTCTTCTCTTTGCTTGCAACTGGGTATACACCCAGGCAGAGCCGATCCGAGTCTTGGACACCGACTTCCCCGACCCCTGTTTGATACAAGCCGATGACCAATACTACGCCTTTGCAACAAATGGAAATGGTGTCAATGTCCAAGTTGCCTCCTCTGCCGATTTTATCTCGTGGCAGTTGCTTGCGGGACATGACGCTCTCCCTGGACCGTTTCCTTCATGGGTGGGCTCGTCCCCAGCAGTCTGGGCTCCCGATGTGATTCAACGAGTGAGTAACGACCTTTTTCCTCGTACATGATGAACAGCACAACCGGATCTCTAATTTTGCTGCTCTAGAGAGGTGGAAAATTTGTGATGTACTTTGCTGCCACGGCCGCAGCAGACACAAGCAAACACTGTGTCGGCGTGGCGATATCGTCCAGTGTGACTGGTCCTTACATCCCCGAAAGCCAGCCATTTGCATGTCCGCTCCAACAAGGCGGTGCCATTGACCCAGCCGGCTTCTACGACCAGGGTACTTTCTACGTCGTCTACAAAGTTGACGGGAACAGCCTGGATGGAGACGGTACACTTCATCCTACGCCGCTTATGCTTCAAGCACTGGAATCAGATGCGATCACTGCCACAGGCGCACCAATCCAGCTTTTGGACCGCAGCAATGCAGACGGGCCCTTGATTGAAGCACCTAGCTTGGCAAAGCATGGTGGTATATACTACCTGACTTTCTCGTCCAACATGTACGATACCACGTTATATGATGTCAGTTATGCTGTGGCATCCCATCTCGCAGGCCCGTATACATGGGTCCAGGCCCCAAATGCCCCCTTGCTGGTCTCTGGCGATGGTAGTGATGTTGGATCCTTATCTGGACCGGGAGGGTCTGATTTTTCAGCCGATGGTACGAAAATCGTGTTTCATGCTTTTGAGAACGGACAGAACATCGACAATGGACGGGCAATGTATGTCTCTCGGGTTCAGCTTTCCGAGGGAGTCATTCATCTTGCGCGAGAGACGTATACGGGAAGACACTCGTATTCTTAGCCCTGAGCTCTGGCGAAGATACACCTGCGCAGGAAGGCCCGACATCGTGGAAACTGCAATATGAAATGCCTACGGAATATGACAGCTCAGGCATACTTGAGGCCAGCATTGTTCAAGGAAAGGGCGTTATATCTGTATAAGATGCGAGTAACAAAGTGCGCGGTTCTCCTTTAAGCAGGAAAAGGCGAAGGATTGATGGACATCATGTACATATCCTGAACGCTTGAGGAATGGTATCAAGTTCAAGTCCCCACGAATTTGCGCACGGAGCCATCCCGAGTCTGTCTGATTCACGCTCGTCATGCTTATGCACAAGGTTTTGCAACAGTCGAGAATCACATGAGGGACTCACGATGTTTCCGGTACATTCCGTTGGCAAGGCGAACGGTTGGCTTACTATTCCAAAAGAAAGGCCCGGGGCGGATGGCCGCCAGAGCAAGACAATCCGCTTGTTGAATGCGAAGATTAAATAATACGTAGGCACTATGGTCTATTCAGTACCAAGTGCTGGCTTGAAAAAAGACGAGGTTCATCCAAATAGCACATTCCTCTAGCAGAATTGCATCAGTGTTGTCAGCATGTCCTTGAAGTCTTTCTGCGCCTGGTCCTCATCTTCCAATCCTTGCAATTGGTCTGCGAAAGTCAGTAATGCGGGCTCATAGGGCAGCACTGTACCAGAAGAAATTACCTTGCAAAGTGTTTCGAATGAGGGATAGGTCTTCGTCTCGATCTGCAAGAAGGGCAACGATTTTCTTGTGCGCTCCATCATCTTCGGCAACAAGCCACGCGAGGATAACATCAATCGTCTTTCAACATAATGTGGTTAGTCGTGATCAGTTAAGATACTGGGTGAGAGTATGGTTTGATAGAGCTTACTTGTAATGAGAACAAACCAGCATCGAGGCGACGCGACAGCCACTCGCCTGCCATGAAATCTAGATCGTCTTCCGAGAGTCCTTTTCGCTCCTGTTCAATGGCTTGCTCAACTGGAGACAGTCGGGTGGCATATTCCGTTCGTAGCTTGACCAATTTCTCAATTTTCTCGTAATCCTTTTCCACGAACTTGGCCAAAGCCCGAATCCGGGGCGGAGATCCTCCGGGAAGAAGGCGGAGCAAGGAAGCGAAGATCCCAAGCAAATGTTCGATACTTTGGCCCTCTTGCTGTGTGATATTAGCCATATTTGTTCCAGTCAAAACCTCGAAACACACCACTGACCTTCTTCATGAACATCCCGAAGATCGTTCTTAATCCAGCAATCTCGACAAATCGTTCACAGGCCTGAGCACCGCCAGCTCCACCGAGAGCATGATCGAGAAGTTTCAGGGCTCTCGACTTGCTGAATTTGCTCTCACGCAGCATGATTTGGGCAAGCTCAATGCCTTCAGCCTCAATGAACTTCACCTTTCCCGAGTCTTCATCGACGAGACAAGCTAACGAATCGAAGAGGTTCTCAACATACTCCTCTTCTTCTGAGTCTTTCACCGGGTCTCTCTTGCGGTATTGACTCAACAGCTGTAGGAGCGCATCGACACCCTCAAGACCAACAAACTTTTCCCTGTTCTTGGGTGAAGACTGCAAAAGAATGGCCAGAATTTCTGCAGCATACTGCTTATTTTGGGAGACTGGACTCTCCTTTCTTTGGATGCGTGATAGAATCCAAGACATTACAACTGAGTCTTGTCCAATTTTCTCTGACAACGCAGATTGCGACGACAAATTCTCCAAAACATCTGATGACAGGTTAATCTCTGATTGTTTCTTGGAACAGAGCGAGAACGGACACCTCTACTTACTGAGGATGTAGTAAACGCCTGCTCTGTCAGTCTCAGCATTCTCGTCAAGGCGCGAGAGATTCTGAGTAAGTAGCTCGATAAGGTCGGCATCCATCTAACTGTTTTAGCATACTGCTTGAAAACCCAAGCACCAAGGTCCCATGAACTTACCATAGCATTGACCAGGGTGTCCCACTGCTCCTGCTCAGCCTCCACGTCCTCATCCGTGAGTTCACTGATGATCTGAATCGTATCAATGGCAATATCAGCATTCTCATGGGAGAGCAGCGAGACCAATGACCCGACGCATCCCATCTTCGAGAATTCTTGATAAAGATCAGAATGCTCAGAGAGAATTGACAGGCCTTTGATCTCGGTATCCAAATCGGCTTCAGATACCATGAACCTGAGAGACTTGTTAAAGATACTCAGTCCCAGTAGTTGGAGTGCGCACATACTTTTGTGGTTCATTCTCAAATTTCGCGCGTAGCTCAGCGTTCTTGGAGATCTTTTTCTCGAAGTTCAGGGCGAACCGACGTACCCAGGCCGCATCGAACTTCTCTGGCTGATTTGGGTAGAGCCTGTTAGCAGCCCGTTTCCACCGAATGCACTGTGGCGCAAGCTTACCGCAGCTTCATCTTCGTTCTGATCAATGTATTCCATAGCCTGAGCAGTCTTCTGTTCCATGCCTCCTCCAAAGAATCGACCCTCTTCATCATCAGGTATATCGTCTTCGAAGTCGGGTGGTAATTCAGGCCCAGCCTCGCCGTCGTCCATATCGTCTTCGTCCTGTACCATCGCACCCTTGCCATTGGATTTCACATCGCCAGTTGACTCGATTTTCGCCGCTTTGTAGAGCTCATCTGTATCATCGCATCAGCAGAGACCCAAGTTGCAGAGTGGGTAGGAGCTTACTTGGGTCCTGGACAGGCTCAAATTTCCGCTTGGAGCTTCCTGTTGCCAGGGGTTTCTTGTGGTTTGTCAGACTTTGGGTCAATCCTTTGCGGCCGTCTTTCCAGGCACGCAACACTTACCTTGAATAGCTCGTCAACACTAGTCATTGTTGCAATGCCTCGAATGGATGTGGAGGCCAATCTCGTGAGAATTGCTGATCAATGGATTTTTCTGTAGGGCAGTCTCGTAGCTGCTTGAAGTATGATTGCCGCGATGTCGATTTGTTTGGCATTTAACGGCCTTGCATGTGAAACCAAGCATTTAGAAGCTGTCGCGCGCTACGAAATGCAGTACAGTCAACAGCAGGTGCCAATGCCGCAGTGATGCGGAAGAGGCGCACCTTGATTTGGTATCGATAGAGCCCAAGTTACCGCCTTCTTCAATTCGAAGTATGCGATGAATAGCGCAGAGATTGACATACAAGCACTTCACTCATAACGAATTTGTATTAAGATTGTCCAAAAACATGTTCAAGGACTGTATATTGGAGGACTATCTTATTAGAGCTGGACACCCTCTACACCCGGTAACATAATAAAGCAACTGAACGATGGCGGACAAGCGCATGCATTACGTACTTGCGCTCTTCGGGCCTGTACTGGGCAAAACTAGGCGGTCAGGACTGCGCCCGGAGAGCGGCCTGAGTTGCCTGCCATGCGCGAATCGGCCCGGCCGCCGCAGAATTCTGGAATCCTCTCAATTCATTGCTCTCTTTACATCTGATCGCTTTCTTTCATTCATCTTCATCACCCGTTCGTTCATCAACACCGACATTCGCCATGGCTCCCAAGCGTGTTGCTGTTTCATCTTCCTCCCGTCCTCAGAAGAGCTTCCTGAGCACGGTTTACGACGAGGCCACCAACCCTGAGAACGCGACCATTGTCCGCAGCCTCCTGGTCTTCGGTGTAAGTAATTCTCCATATACATGGCGATCACAGTGGATCAAAGCTAATTATGAGATATACAGGCCGGTGTCGCCTTCCTCCACAGCAGCCTCGGCGAGCTTCTGCTCCCGCCGTGAGTCCCATCGTGTATAACCAGCGAGCCGACAGCATTGACTGACAAGCTCCTAGCATGTGATTTCACCTACATCGGAATCGCGACCGGCTAGCCTCGACCGTTATTCACAAAGTCTGGTGAATCGTAGGCTTCGAATGATATGACCACGATGACTCGAAGTCTTTTTTTGTATAATAGTTCGTTAAATTGGGCGCATGTTAGGGGCGACCTTACTCTCCTCGGTGTTTCTTCCATGCATGCACAGGCCGAAATTTGGGATTCATATTGATTGGCAAATGGCGATTCGCGCTTCGATTCTCCCCACGTGTTCCCGGACATAACTTACAGGACGAGGTTGGAAGCAATGCAATCCTGAAACATCGAAGCAATGCCTCGGTTGATCGAAATTGATCCGCCTCACAAACAACAAGGTTTATTGCTATACTTCGACTCGTAGTGGTCTACGTTTCGCCTGACAGGTTTGAAGCTCTCCAAAGCCCTCAGCCTTGGACAAGACCAATGACGGTTGGTGGAAAAAATGTGATTCCAGAGCCAAAGAGCGATAATCGCTGGCATTCTTCCTAATGAAATGGAGTAGCAGGGGTTCAACTAAGATGTGTCCTTGAACGCAAGCAATCGTCTTTTCCGGCAGCTGAGACCATTGCCGCGCGTTTCATAAAATGTCATAGAGCAAGATCCTTCAATCGGCAAACGAACCCAAAAATCAACAAGATACTATTCCAACGCCTCCTCCGTTCCATGCGCCTTTGGGTATATAAAAGTGTTTCATCATAGAAGTCGGACAAGAGACGGACCTAAAATCAAAGGGATCAAGATCGTCAAGAACACCTTACTTCCCGAGCGTCTTTCGACACTCATCACAAAACCAAGCTCCGACCGGCTCCCGAGTAAGCCCAACACATTTCCAATGGAACCATTCATAAGGACAGCCGTCGTGATCACAGGCGACCATGTCCCCATGGCTGACTGTACGGCAAGTGCAGTACACCTTGGTATCTTCAGCGCCCTCTTCGTCATCATCGTCGTCATCGACATCCTCATCGCCATCAGCACCATCGCTTTTGTCGGATTCCGACACATCAGCACTACTGAGCATAGAGTCGTCATCTTCTGCACCGTCGCCTGTTGGTGATTTCTTAGACGCCTTGATACGACCGCTGGCACTGGATGATCGCTTGGTGTGCTTGCTAGACGACGAGGCTTTGAGCTTCTTGCTTTGCTGGTGAGGGGCAATTTTCTTTGTGAGAGCTTTCTTGAGGCCAGTTGCGCCACGTGGCCCAACACTACCAGCGCGGCTGCCAGCAGGCGTGCCTGCCTTGGGTGTTCCAGGTCCCATTGACGACTGACGCAAGTTGGACGATGCAGCGGGAAGAGTACCGAGGGATGCATTAAGTCGCCGACGTTTAGTGTCGATTGCACCCGCAGAAGACTCTCGCTGACGTTGGTGAAGATGGATGGCTGCCGATGCAGCAGGAGTGGCCGGAGCTGAGCTTCGAGCGCCGCCTTGAGCAGCGATGGCAGAGGGGCCGGATACACGTGGAGTGGCTTGGCTCAGGCGCTGAGCGGCAGCCAGTATAGGATTCACATTTCCAGAGGCTTGATTCAGAGGTGTAGCATAGGAGGAGGATTCAGAAGGAGTAGCGTCGGGAAAAAATACTCGTGGAGGGTCGCGGTAATTGTTTTTGTTGTCGAACAATGAGGGAAGTGGTGGATCATTGGAAAGAACGCCGTCATTCACGAGTTCGCGTAGGCGCATGTCTAGTCTTTTGATCTGACGGTCCAAGAGGACACATGCCTTGTCGCTCAGCTGAATTTTTTCTTCCTGAAGCTGCTGGCTCCGATCGAAACTTTCGAGCACAGCCTTTGTGTACTGCTCTTCCTTGGGGTTGGGTGCCAGACTGCCATTCAGTTTGATGAACTTTTGAAGACTTCCATCTTTGGAGTTGATCACGACGCGAGACTCTTGCATGATCTTGTCTTTGGCTTGTATCTCTTCCATCAGATGATTGATCTCGAGGGGCAAGTTCGCCGAATCGTGAACGAACTGCTCGAGGACTGTAGCACAGTCCTCAGCACCGAGAGCCATGGCTGGTGTGGGAGAGTTCTGTCTCTTCCGTGTAAAGCCGACCGTCGATGCGATTGTTGTTCCTTTCCTTGATCGGCCACGACCCCGACGTGGTGACAGTACTTCAGGTTCAGACTTCGGCGCCTTCGGCCCTTTGATGATTAATCGCAGCCGCGTTCCGGATCGGCCGTTATTGTCTAGGCATCTCCCTGCGCCTGGAGATGACTGGGCAGATGGCGACTCCGCCCGAGCCGGGCGGCCAGTATTCGCTGAGTCAGCCTCCCCTGGCTGGACCCGATCACATGGTAGAGCCACAGGCTTGGCGTCCATGCCATAGATTCAAGGTTGCTCTACTGGATATGATGTATGATAGTTGGTGCTATCAGCTGTAATTCACGCAGGTTCACCTAGGTGCTGTGGCTCGTAGCTCACAATGAAGAGAATCTGGAACGTGGGGTGAGAAGGAAGTGTTCAGGAAGTATTCCAGAGACAGACGTCTATCATGCAACTCTGATGTATAGGTGGACAAACAGAGAGCCATTGCTTTAGGCCGCTTTAAAGGTGCACACAAGTATCGGGGCATTGCGCCATTTTCTAGCTCATCGGTACTTGCATCATTACCTGCTGCATATATTCATGATTATGAATGGAAAAATCTATACGTATCTGAGCCATTGATCGATTTAGGTGTATGTGGCGCGCCGACGCGGGACATCGTCATCTTTACTAGATAGCCGAACTTTACAGACGCATTCATGCACCGTCCCTTACACATTGGCGTATGGGAGACATACGACAACTTTCAGGAGATATTCTCAGCTATTATGCTGAACGCTACCTCAATGACACTCTATCTTCTCACAAGGCGCTCCCATTCATCGTTCAAAATTATCATCTGAACGCATCATCTTTATGCAAACAGAACAAACATCCTTGATATCGGGATTTTCCCCGCGCCAAATTATTGCTATCGCGTAGCTTGCAGCTTTGAGTCAGAACTTCGCAACCTTTTAAATCCCCTTTGCCCCCTTTCGCGGGGAAACTTCGTCACATCGATACAAGATCTCAATCCGAAATCACCTTGTCTCTCAATACCCGTCATTCGTCTAAATTGATCACGCGGAGCTTCTGAACGCCATCAGAATGGGCCACAATGCAACCCCACCTCTGCCGGAAGGCATATTCTCACTTCTGGACACAGATTTGTATAAATTGACGATGCAATGTGCAATTCTGAAATACTTCCCAGGCGTCCGTGAGTTGCCATACTTCTATCAGAGAGAAATTCAGTTCTGACCTCTCTCCAGACGTAACGTATGCCTTCACGAATCGAACACCGCATATGAAATTGCGCCGTGCCGCTTATAAATGGCTCCTAGAGCAGATGGAGAGTGAGTGCCAGGTTCTTTGGTTTTGGAGCAGCCACGTTCGATATGATCGACATACGATCTAACGATCACTGTAGAACTTGCGAACATCCGTGTGACGCCGGAAGAGCGAGCATGGCTCAAGCAGAAGTGCCCATATCTCAATGATACCTACCTTACATTCCTGGACACTTTCAAGCTCAACCCAGAAGCGCAGATTGAGATCAAATTTACCCCAACGCAGGATACTGGCAGCGAAGAGGATGAAGGTGACATTGAATACACAATCAAAGGCCTCTGGGTGGATACAATCTTGTACGAAATCCCACTACTTGCTCTCACGAGCCAGGCGTACTTCATGTTCAGCGACAAAGATTGGGACTACAACAACCAAGAGGAGAAGGCCTTCCGGAAAGGGTGTGAACTTTTGGAGAATGGATGCGTGTTCTCCGAGTTCGGCTCTCGTCGGCGGAGAGATTATCACACTCAAGACCTCGTGATGACGGGTCTCTGTCGGGCTGCGGAGGAAGGAAAGCGACGAGGATGGAAGGGTGTCTTCACGGGTTCAAGCAATGTGCATTTCGCGATGAAGTACAACGTCAACGCGGTTGGTACTGTGGCTCACGAGTGGTACATGACCATTGCCGCGATCACAGACGACTACGAGAACGCCAACGAACTTGGTCTGCGTTATTGGCTCGGCTGCTTTGGAGAAGGGGTAAGTTCCCGCCGATCAGGGTCTGCTGTATTAGCGAGATGATGATTCCCTATTAACACACCCGCTTGACAGGTTCTTGGTGTTGCTCTTACCGACACGTTTGGCACACCGGCTTTCCTCGATGCCTTCCGCAGACCGATCCTTGAACCCACTGTGGACAGTGGTGCTTCCGCGAAGCCGCCTGTCACATCCGATGTCCACGCGGACAAATCCCACTCCAAGAAGACATATGCCCAAGTTTATGCAGGCGTTCGGCAAGATTCTGGCGACCCAACCTACTTTGTCAAAATGGTTCGCGATTTCTACGATCATGAGGGCATCACTGAGAAGAAGACAGTTGTCTTCTCGGACTCTTTGAACATCGAGCATTGTCTGGAGTATAAGGCAATTGCTGAAGAAGCCGGCTTCAGTCCTACCTTCGGCGTTGGCACATTCTTCACGAGTAAGTTTTCCTATGGATGGCTGCATTTCATTGGAAGGATATTCTGACGTGAGCGAAGATGATTTCACCAACAAATCGAATGGCGAGAAGTCCAAGCCCCTCAACATTGTCATCAAGATCGCCACCGCCAACGGCCGGCCTGCCGTCAAGCTGAGCGATAACATGGGTAAAAACACCGGTGACAGGGCCAAGGTTCAGGAGGTGAAGAAGAAGCTGGGCTACACGGAGCAATCGTGGGCTGAGGGTGATGAGAGTAACCGCTGGGATGGGCGATCCTAATGATACTGAGGGATATTCATGCATAATTACGCTGGCGGGTGATGGCAACATTCGGTTCTCATGCTAAAAGAACAGTTGATTATCCGGCATGGTCTACTCGCATAGTCTCGCGGACGGTGACAAATGGCGTTAGGAAGGGAATGGATAATATTACCACATAGAGGGTCCCTAGTCTCACATTTGAATCAATCTCTTATCTGAAACATGGATAGGCCAAGATTGTCAAGTCTGATTGTGATCCTTGCTTCCACATAGAATCAAGGCAGCAGTCACATCATTTTGTGCGTGACTGCAAACTGCCATACATCCATTCATTTGATGATACACAAGTTACCGAGCCATCGGCTCCACCTACCTATTTCTCGTCGGACTATTCGAATGGTCACGTGAAAGATGTCACGTGCTGAACATCTCTCTATCGGGCCTAGCCCGCTTCGGCCGCGCCGCAGCATCAAGATCCTCGAAGATCAATAATCATTTCCCTTCAACTTACCACGCTGAGAGATCTTTTCCATCTCACCAAGCTCTCTGTGCCACCCATTTGCTTGTCTGTGGCATTCGCAGGAACTCCACCTTCACGCTAGTCACTGACAGGTGGGTGTCGCAGCGCGTTGGGTGATCTCTCACCTTACTATCTTCCCACGCTGCGAACGCGCCCTCCCTGCGCCCTCACCGCAACCGCTTTCTCCGTTTCCCTTCGTTTTCTACGTCACAACCAGGATCTGCTAAGTCCAGAATCACTGCAACTATGGCGGACTATGACGAAGCCTACGAGGAGCAATTCTATGACGATGCCGAAGATGGAATCACCTCCGAGGACTGCTGGACAGTGATCTCGTCCTTCTTTGATGTGAAAGGTCTTGTATCCCAGCAACTTGATTCTTTCGATGAGTTCATTTCTTCGACTATGCAGGAGTTGGTGGAGGAGCAAGGGCAGGTTGTTTTGGATCAGACTGTGCCCCCCGACGAGGACGAAGCCGAGCCCGTGGTTGTGCGCCGATACGAAATCAAGTTCGGCACTGTCATGCTTACACGCCCATCCGTCACGGAAGATGATGGAACGACAGTGAGCATGTTGCCTCAAGAGGCCCGCCTGCGAAACCTGACCTACGCCAGTCCCCTCTATCTGACAATGAAGAAGTTTGTCACCGAAGCGCGAGAGTGTCCGGTGGCTGACAGGGAGGAGGGGGAACCCGTTGATGCAAATGACGAGGACAAGGAGCGAGGAACATATCTGAAGTGGACCCCGCGAACCCAGGACTCCGGCTGGCAAGAAGAGGAAACCATCTTCATCGGTAAAGTTCCGATCATGCTGAAGTCCAAGTACTGCTGCCTGAAGGAGGCTCCTGAGGATCGCCTATACGCCTGGAATGAATGCCCCTATGATTCAGGTGGCTACTTCATCATTAACGGCAGTGAGAAGGTGTTGATTGCTCAGGAACGCAGTGCTGGGAATATCGTGCAGGTCTTCAAGAAGGCCCCTCCCAGCCCAACACCGTATGTTGCCGAAATTCGAAGTGCTGTTGAGAAGGGTTCACGTCTCCTTTCCCAACTCGCACTCAAGCTCTTTGCGAAGGGCGACGGTGCAAAAGGCGGATTCGGTCCTACCATCCGTTCAACTCTTCCCTACGTCAAGTCTGACATCCCCATTGTCATCGTTTTCCGTGCTCTTGGTGTCGTCTCCGACGAAGATATCCTCAACCATGTCTGCTACGACCGCAATGATACCCCCATGCTGGAGATGTTGAAACCATGTATCGAGGAAGGCTTCGTTATCCAGGACCGCGAAGTCGCTCTTGACTTCATTGCTAAGCGTGGCTCTTCACAATCTAATCTGAATCACGAGCGACGTGTCCGATATGCGCGAGAGATCATGCAGAAGGAGCTATTGCCCCACATCTCCCAAAGTGAGGGTAGTGAAACACGAAAGGCCTTTTTCTTGGGTTACATGGTTCACCGTTTGCTGCAATGTGCACTGGGTCGCCGAGATGTGGATGACCGTGATCACTTCGGAAAGAAACGCTTGGACTTGGCCGGTCCCCTTTTGGCTGGTCTTTTCCGCGTGCTCTTTACACGTGTCACTCGTGATCTGCAACGCTACATGCAGCGATGTGTGGAGACAAACAAGGAGCCCAATCTCCGCATTGGCCTCAAGGCCGCAACCCTTACCGGTGGCTTGAAATATGCCTTGGCGACGGGTAACTGGGGTGAGCAGAAGAAGGCTGCCAGCTCCAAGGCTGGTGTGTCTCAAGTGCTAAGTCGCTACACATTCGCTTCAAGTTTGTCCCATCTCCGTCGCACGAACACCCCCATTGGTCGTGACGGCAAGATTGCAAAGCCTCGTCAACTACACAATACCCATTGGGGCCTTGTGTGTCCAGCTGAAACTCCTGAAGGTCAAGCTTGTGGTCTTGTCAAGAACTTGGCACTCATGTGCTACATCACGGTTGGAACGCCTAGCGAGCCCATCGTCGACTTCATGATTCAGCGGAACATGGAGGTTCTTGAAGAGTTTGAGCCCCAAGTTACTCCCAATGCCACCAAGGTGTTTGTCAATGGCGTTTGGGTTGGTATTCACCGTGATCCCACCCACCTGGTGAGCACTATGCAGTCTCTCCGTCGACGAAACATGATCTCTCACGAAGTCAGCTTAATTCGTGACATTCGTGACCGAGAATTCAAAATTTTCACAGATGCTGGACGTGTGTGCCGCCCTCTATTCGTTGTTGACAATGATCCCAAGAGTGAGAACTCAGGAGGTTTGGTTCTCAACAAAGAGCATATTCGTTTACTGGAATTGGATAAGGAGCTTCAGCGTGATTTGCCGCCAGAGCAATTCCGTGAGCAGGGCTTCGGTTGGGATGGCTTGGTTAGGTCCGGTGTCGTGGAATACGTCGATGCTGAGGAGGAGGAGACGATCATGATTGTCATGACTCCTGAGGATCTCGAAATTTCCAGGCACCTCAAGGCTGGTTACGCCATGCCTGAGGAAGACAACACCGACTTGAACAAGCGTGTTCGTACTGTCACTCAACGAGCACATACCTGGACGCACTGTGAGATCCATCCTAGTATGATTCTTGGTGTCTGTGCCAGTATCATTCCCTTCCCAGATCACAACCAGTCCCCTCGTAACACATACCAGTCTGCCATGGGTAAGCAAGCCATGGGTGTCTTCTTGACGAACTTTGCGCAGCGCATGGAGACAATGGCCAACATTCTCTATTACCCTCAAAAACCCCTTGCCACCACACGATCAATGGAGTTCCTTCGCTTCCGCGAGTTGCCCGCTGGTCAAAATGCTATTGTCGCCATCGCCACATACTCCGGTTACAACCAGGAAGATTCTGTCATTATGAACCAGAGCAGCATCGACCGCGGTCTTTTCCGCAGTTTATTCTATCGAACATACACGGATTCGGAAAAAACGGTTGGCACATCCTTTGTCGAGAGTTTCGAGAAGCCCTTGAGAAGCGAGACCATTGGTATGCGCAAGGGCACTTACGATAAATTGGACGAGGACGGTATTGTCGCTCCTGGTGTGCGTGTTTCTGGAGAGGACATTATTATTGGCAAAGTTGCCCCCCTCGCGCCTGATGCTGAAGAGCTTGGCCAACGAACCAAGTCACACACCAAGGTCGATGTGTCGACGCCACTTCGCAGTACCGAGAACGGTATCGTTGATCAGGTTGTGATCTCAACAGCCAACGATGGTCTCAAATTTACAAAAGTTCGCATGCGTACCACCAAGGTTCCCCAGATTGGCGACAAGTTTGCCTCGCGTCACGGTCAGAAAGGTACCATTGGTATCACCTACCGACAGGAGGACATGCCTTTCAGCCGCGAGGGCCTGACACCCGATATCATCATCAATCCCCACGCCATTCCCTCCCGTATGACTATTGCTCACTTGATTGAGTGCCAGCTGAGTAAGGTGTCTGCCTTGCGTGGTTATGAAGGTGATGCCACTCCCTTCACAGACGTCACGGTGGACTCTGTCTCGCGTCTGCTTCGTGAGCACGGTTATCAGTCTCGCGGATTTGAAGTCATGTTCAACGGTCACACAGGACGCAAGTTGGTGGCTCAAGTCTTCCTCGGCCCTACATACTACCAGCGTCTGCGCCACATGGTGGATGACAAGATTCACGCTCGTGCTCGTGGTCCAACTCAGATCTTGACTCGCCAGCCCGTGGAAGGTCGTGCGCGTGACGGTGGTCTTCGTTTCGGAGAAATGGAACGTGACTGCATGATTGCTCACGGTGCCAGCCACTTCTTGAAAGAGCGTCTCTTCGATGTTTCAGACCCCTTCCGAGTTCACATCTGCGATGACTGTGGTTTGATGACTCCTATCGCGTAAGTCCACCCCCTCTCCCGACTGTTTTCACCCTTCGGAACTGTGTACTGACCAACCTGTAGCAAACTTAAGAAGGGTCTCTTCGAGTGCCGTCTTTGCAACAACAAGCACCGCATCTCTCAAGTCCATATCCCTTACGCCGCCAAGCTTCTGTTCCAAGAGCTGGCCTCGATGAACATTGCCGCTCGCATGTTTACTGACCGATCTGGTGTTTCGGTGCGCTAAAAGCCCACCATTTCGATATCGATTCACATGACCCCGTCATCTTCTTCCCCTGGGCGTCATCCCTGTCTCCGTCGCCTTTCCTTCTTTGTACTTTAATGATTTGCCCGAAAAACATTTTCATCTGCGGGGGGAACTTTCTGCTGCGGCGTCCAGGTTTCATGAACAGAGCTTCTGCTAAACTATTATTTCATACCAAGCTCGAATCTCAGACGCTTCAAAAATATTATACTTTCCCTCTCGATCCCTATAATTTCTCGCGGGTCTTAGGAATCTATCTTCGAAAGTCATTGACAGCAATGCATGGAAGTTCACTTCCTCGACCGATGAAGGAACGCCTCATACGTAGGTAAAATTGACCTACGCTGTCAACCCCAACCTTACACCTCATCCATCCCTTAGAGGGACGTCCATTCATCGAATGAATCCGTCATTACTCTAGCACCTATAGAAGAGCCTAAGTGTATGTGGAGTCCGATACGCTTCTAAGATTCTTCTCCAACGACGGGCTTCTAGACTAAGTCGTGAAAGTAGTCTGGATGGAAACAACCAGATATGCCCTCCACATCTGCAGTTCTGGAACCTCAGTGGGGCCGTGATCATTGGGCTTGAAGAAATGGATTCACAGGTTCACTGCAATACTGTTTCCAGCTTTGGGGTGGACTAAACAGGTACGTCCGCACGGAAGTAACTCACATCCAATCGCATTATAGACATCCACTCAATATGGGTGAAAGTTCTTGTAGGCAAGTCTACAATTTGAAAACATATTCAGGCTGATCACGGACGCTCACACGGAAAGCATATACATGACTGAGTAATCGTATTCGGAGTAACCCTTGTTGGCGGCAGGTGGTCACCTCACGAATTCCATGGACCTGTCTGATCGGCTGATGAGGTGCTGGAAGGATCGCCATGTCCGCTAACATATCGTGTGACGAGCCGGGGAGGGGGTGAATGTTCTGATGTAGTGCGTAGAATTGATTTCAAATAACCATGTCATAGAGTTATTGGTGTGTATCGGATCCTGGGGGACAGTCGAGCTAGAAGAGAGACAACGGGATATCTTCTTTCATGAAGGATGTGATTCCCTCATCTACACGCTGTGCTGCTGGTTTGAAGATATGAAAGAAATTGATATTATGGGAATTTACCACACGCGCTAATACCTGAGCTCAGCTGCCATCATGGTATACCAAATAGTTACAACAAAATGAAAAGGAGCTGTCATGGCCAGCATCACAATTAAGGGAAGGAGGGGAAACACCATCTAGAAATAGGTCGGTGTTGATGTGCAAAGGTAAAATCTTGATTGACCTCGACCGTGACAGACCTAAGGTTTCAACCAAACAACATTGTGATAATAGGTGAAATTTCGAAGGGCGCTTTAGACTCTGCTAACAAAGCGCTCCTTCTTCTTTATCTTCTTCTTCTTCTTTGCCTTCTGGCTTAGCCCCGGGCTGACCGCGACTTCTGCCATCTCCTGGATCTTGCTTGACGATGCTGTGGCCTTACTAGTTGAAGACTGGTCATCGTTAGCAATGCCGTTCGTCGTTGGGCGCTGCGGTGAACTGCTATGCGACGCCAGAGGACCCGGGCTAGATTTTTCAGTGAGATCGATCACTTCAGAAACTTGAGAGACACTGAGCTGAGATGCAAAGGAGTGTTGTGGGTGTTTGGAGCGAGTGGATGTCGCAGGGGAGCCATATTGGCGCAAAGAATCGTCATTGAGACTAGGCGAGGGGTGAGACCCATGCTGCGCGCTTGCGTGAGGTCTCGGTGAAGGCTGTGAGGAGAGATCAGGGCTCTGATTGCTGTGTAGCACACTGTCTTCTTCATCATCATCATCATCATCATCCTCCACCTCCCTCTCCGCTTCGGTATCGCCTGCATTGAAGCAGTCGCTCTCTAGTAACTCCAGCATGCTGCTGTTTTGCGTCGGGGTAGGCCTCTCACTTTGCTGCTCTTCGGAACTAGAACTGGGTCTGGAACTGACACTGGGGGCAGGCGATGACTTTGTGAGATCGGTCTCGGCAGCTTCGACTGTATGGCGAGCCATGGAGACTAGAGTCTCGTTGCTGGCAGAGATGTGGCTGTTGTCGACAACTTGTCGATCTTGCGGAGTGCTGTCCTGCTGCGTGTTCGAGAAGGATTGGTTCGCAGAGGTAAACGAAAGCGCAGACATATCGTGATTCGCATGACCCACGGCTAGCATCGACTGTTCGCCGACGAGAGTATGCCCGTCCAAGCCTGAGTCTCCAAGCTCGTGATATCGAGGCCCTAGACTAGTTCCTGGCGAAGATCGCGCGGAGTGAAAGCCCGAGAAATTTGGCGATGGGACAGCTGGCGACTCGCTGTACTCGTCGTCTGCATATCTGCCACGAGGGACCCGAAGTCTGGCAGCGGCAGCGGTTGGAGTTCGAGAAGACGCTGCTTCAGTAGCTCTTGCGGGAGATCCATTGAGGGAGGGCAAGCGACTGGCAGCCGTCTCCAGGGTGACATAAGTGGTTTCATCCAGGTCCATTTCGATGGGTGAGGATGGTGACGATGCGGGCTGGTTATTTGGCATAGAATCCTCTACTATAGATACACTTTAAAGACAGTGAGCACACGCAAACGAATTCCAGGGTTCAGTTGACTGACGTGCTACCCTCTCTGGCGAACACTCCAGATTTGTCATTCTCTTCGGCTTGATCACCACCAACGTCACTGATATCAAGAGCTGCAGTGCGAAGAAGCTTTGGCTCGGCGAGCTCTGACATGTCGACCTCACGATACCCGTCGTCTTCGTCATCTTCTTCCATTCCCGGCATTTCAAAGTCGATGTATGCGCGAGGTTCTTCGTCTTCTGGGTCCCGCTCTTTGGGCTTTGGCCGTCGATCGCGTGCTGCCAGGCGAATCTTGATTTCGCCATTGTTGTGAACCTCATGAATTTCAGCAACACGATATCCTGAAAGCACAGGCTGCCAGTTGGTCGCTTTTGACATGTCGAGTTGCTTGAAAGCAATGATTGCTCCAATCTTTGTATCCTTCTCGGATAGATCGGCCAATGAACTTGGATCGGCAGGCATCGGGGGCAAATCATCAGCCAGACTTGTTTCAGATTTCACCTGGTGGTCTGCGGCCTGTGCTGTTTCATCCTCGGCTGTTGGCCATTCGCTATCGTAATTGAGCATGTGCGACTCGCTTGCGTCATGATCATGATCGTCGTACTCCCCATGCTCATCTTCCTCGTAGACTTGGACTCTCTGCTTGCGCTTACGCTTTTTCCCCCAGCCGTTACGCTGACGAATGAGCTCATTCGCATCTTTGTCCCATCTCTGCACGAAGGGAAACGGCGGCGCAGTCAGCACAATGTCATCATGGATACACTCAACCGCTTTGATGACTAGCTTGTTCTCCCAGTCATCGTCACCGTCACTCTCTTCATTCATTTCCTCCACGGGTGGCCGAGGTGCTTTAGCCTTGCGTGAGTGAACAGTGCTGGCCTGTGCCGCGAGCTTCCTTCGCGTGGCCTCCACATCCTCTTCGGTCTTTGGCGTGCGGACTCCCAATGACCCAAACAACATACGTCGTGAGCTTTCAATGTCAAGCTTCCGTGGATTCGATACCTCTCCAGCTACTCCAGCGTTCGCGGAAACAGATCTCTCAACGCTGTTGGAATCACCGGAACGCTGGGGCTGCTTCCTCTGCTTCTCAGAAGTCCCATCGACGTCCACGCCGCCGCTAGCCAAGTCCCGGAGGAGCTTCTCACGTCTTGCTTCGAATTCGCGCTGCTCATCTTCTTTCCTTTGAGCCGCGGTTGTAGAGGCAGACAAGATGCTGGTATCCTCGGGCAAGTGCCAGCCGCCGTTCTTTTCCTCCCATTCACGAAGAGCAGCGAAATCAGCCTCCTCGGGAAGAATCTTGAGCTCTTTCAACTTTGAGAGTCTGCGCCGTAATTTAAAGCGCATGTTGCTTTTCTTCGTGCGCGTTGATCCCTTCCCAGGTGGATTCATCGTAGTCGACTGGGTCTTCTTGGAGATGACTGAATCGTCCTCGGACTCAGATTTATCGTCCTCCGAAGTCGAGCTGGTACTCGAAGTATCGGATTCTGCTGATGAGGAGCCAGGCATGTCTTCAGGCGGGGAGTCTTCGTCAGACGAGACCTCGGGATCTTCTTCGTCTTCTGCATCCTCCGAGTCCGAGCTGGATTCACTTGATGAGGAGGAGGACGAGTCTTCTTCTTCCTGCGTGAGCCCCACAGCGGCCAAGTTGGCACGCGGGGCTCCTCCGTTGAACCTGACGGCCTTGGGCATACGGGGCGAAGAATCCTGAGGACCCGCGGAATGTTTGCTAGAGAAGGAGGAGGCGCCCACAAGCGAGCTTTTTCCTTGGGATTCAGAGGATAAGGGCCTCTTGGCGATTGAGCTTGGGCGTAGAGACGGGCCTGATGACTCTCGAGGCTGAGAATGTGTGTCTAGGATCCGAGGCTCAGAAATCTCGAACTCTTCTTTCAAAGCTTTGAGCTCGTCCTCAAGCTCATCCGCTTCATATTCAATGTCGGCTTCTTCATCAGAGTCTGAGCGGTAGGAATTTTCCCCGGAATCTTCATCCATCGCCTCATCCGCATTCCCTGAGTAATTGACAGGATGGCGGATCACAGTCCCCATGTCCGAAATCTCATGGTCGGCTGGCAAAACTGAAAGCTCTTTTCCGTATTGACCAGGATTTTGAGGAAGCCATTCCTCGTCACTTGCATGGCCTCTCTGCACTCTGACGTTTGGACCGGGATCTTCGTACGTTGGTCCCTGGTCCCATCCAGAGAAAGCAGTCCGCCGCTTCTTTCTGGGCGGAATTGTGATAGCCGGCCGACTCGAGGTGGTCCGTTTGTAAAAAGGCATGCCGAACGGCACTCCATCAATCAAATGTTTCCCGTCGCCAGTGATTTGGTGACGGCCGCAAATACGTCGAGCACGAAGGTCAGCCAGTTGAAGCGCTCGGATCCTATAGAAATCGCGACATGTTAGAGCTTGATTTTGGCAGTAATGAGACATCCTCTGGAGAATAGGGTCCCGGTGGTTTCCCTACACAACTTCGTCCCCATCTCTCAGCAGCCCATCCACCTCCATGAAATGGAGGCACTCCGATCCCCCAACCTCGACGACGTAGTCCTCCAGGCCCCACTGACCGCTAAACTCCGGATCAAATATCGTCGGTTCTGTTTCGAGTGGGACAACTTCATTCACGTCTTCCAGCAACTGTGCGATCGTGTACCCTCCATTGGCGAAGGCGATGTTCGGTGTGTGCGAAGACGCGACCATCGACGCCGTTGCCGGTTGATGAGACCCATATTCACCCAAGGTCGAGGACGAGCTCGTTGTCCAGAGAATTCGTGTCGGCGGTAGGCCATGGCGAGATATGACGAGGTGCAAGCGCATGATGTAGCTGTTGTCGGAGCTAGATCGTTTGCCTCGGGCACAGAGATTTGGAGAGCTTTGCTGTCGCGGCCGCTATTCCCCAATCGTCCCCAGTTTCAGAACGATGGAACACCCCGCAATGCCTGCAGGATCTTTCGTGAAGAAGACTCAATTCCCTTTTAGTAAGGCTTTATTATGTGTAGAAAGACTTGCGACGGAGATGACGTTGATCGACCCCCAATTCGACGGGCCTTGGGCGGATAAATTCGTTTGTCCAGGAAAATGGAAGCTTCCATCATGGGGGAGCGCGTGGAGGCGCGCTAACCCCAATTTGTACTAGCCCCACATGTATAAGATCGGCGCTGTCAACAACTTCCCGCAAACATCAGATCTAAGGACAAACAACAGGCAGGCACGACCTGAGATGGAGAGGCAGAAAAACTCGGGCAACGACTCACGTTGTTTGCTCCCATCTCACACGAGGGAAAAAAAGAATCTGCTTTCTGCCGGATTTGAACCGCAGACTTTCTCTGCATCATAGTACCTTTGCCCAAGGTCTCTTTGATACTCAGGCACTTTCTGTATACATCAACCCCCAAAAACCTCAACTCCAAACAGAGCATACTCTCAGCGAAGCCCACCAGTCTCTCCTACAACAACTTCATAAACGTTGCCGAGGCATTGTCTTGTGGCCTTTACTAAACTAAATCATCTTTCAATCCAGGGGAACATCTTATCGTCAAGAAAATAAAGCATTGGAAAAAAATATTGAAAAAAAATGGCCGCCGCCTGACGCGTCCGTCAGGTCGGACTTCCCACCCACCCAGCTAGCCAGGCCCGTGAAACCTCCCGGCGGTACCCGAAGGTACCGGTGAGGCACACCCGAAGGTATATGCCATGCCCTTAGCTAAGGGGCACGGCAGGGGAGACGCCCCCCGTCGGGGACCTCTCCTCACTGCACCACCAGGCCTGGCTGCTGAATGGGTATTTAATTTGCTCGATTATAAAGGAGAAAAGGTCAAGCTTTGGCACTCCTATACCTCACTACTGGAGATTCTCTCAGATCGAACGTCAGATCGGAATTTCAACGCGCTCTTCTAAACCATGACTCTCATGATAAATGATGTACTCTTCACGTGGAGCAAGCGGTTACTGTCTATAAGAGTGATGATATGAGCACATCACGTTTTTTTCCATATGTCCAGAATGCTGAAGCAACCATATTAGGTCTAGAAGACATGTATCCCCACACGCAACGTATTGGGTAGTAGCCTGAGATGGATTCTCAAGATATGTTGATTCCATCTCCGCCCCGGTGATCTTGTGATATACATACCCATCCGGATTGGAAGAGACACGATTATCAACAGACAGTGTCGATGTCCTTCACAGCTGTAATGCGATTTGACCGTCACGTCATAACCGCCAACTCTCGAAAGTATTCGAGGATGACTTCCAAGGCGTGCGTCATGGGTGAATACATGATTCGGAGTGATAGGTACTTGACGATCTCAGGTTGTAAGCGACGATATGAGAGTTTTTCTATTGGTGAGGTATGTTAGAAATGGGATAGGTGTTTATTGAGATGGCTAACTTCAAGTTACTCTGCTCTACGAGACCATCCAGAAGAGGATAAAGACACTCTAGATTCGAGGTTCATGTTTCCATTCAAGGTTCATCTCGACTCAAGCTTGGACATCTCGGCTTCAAGCAGTCAGCTAAACACGACAAAGTCCCCGGATTGTAGCACCACTCGACAGTAACATATGAATGTTATTCACTAGTGAGCAATATAAAGACAAGAGGGTATTGAAGGATGCCTTGATCATGTCATAAAAGCTGCAAATTATACTATGTAGGAGCGCACTGCTGACTAGCCATGAGCGTGTTGACAAGTCATGGAGAAGATGCCATCTCAACACGAAAGAGATAGGCGTTCGGTGTGCAGTAATCAGAGCTTGCCTCAGTGCGGCATACTGGCATTGCGCGGCACAGGCTTCCTCGCTGGGACTCCCAAATTCTTAGGTCGCGGGCTATTTCGTGATGGTTGACGATCGATTTCAGCGTGGGGCGCTAAGTGCACTTCGGCAACCGGCTCGTACTGTGGGGGACCTTCTTGGCGTGCATCATTGCGATGACCTTTCATCATGCTTTGAGATCGTGTGACTGGGGTCGTAGGACGAGACCCGAAATTTGACTCGGGAGGAGTATTGGGAAGCATGTCAAAGGACTCCGATGAGGAGCGATGTGCGCGAGACGAAGCCCAGGAACCTTCAGCAGCTGAGCCGTCTTCACGGAAACTTGCCGTTTCGACTGCAGATTTGGAATCAGTGGCAGATTCTGCAACGCTTCGGGAGGACGAGGCATCTGGTGGGTGATACTCGCGACGTGGTCCATCTACGGGACTGATGTTTTCGCCCATCGCGTCCTCGTAGCTGGGTGGTGCGTCCTCGTGCAAAACCCCTTCGCTTGCTGGGACAGGTCCTGCAGGGGGACGGGGAGGCATTGGGGGTCGTTCTCCCTCGTGGGACTGCGATGGAAACGGAACCGGAGCGGGTTTTGAGGATGTGGACTGTGGGGTTGCTGCTGCCATGGCTTCCAATAGTGCTGAAGGTGGCTTGATTCCTGAGTACACTTTGACGGGCATCCGCAGTGGTAGCACGATCATTTGTGGCTACAGAAATCCTTGTCAGTCACAACATCCCGCACAGCAGACTGGGAAAACCTTTCTTACCTGTGTGTTTCCAGTCGTACTATGAGTCAATCCCACTCGAACCTCCAGTTCGTAGCTTCTTTCGATATTGCAGGTCTCAAAGGACGGAGCCACCGAGCTTGGAAGTGGTAGGCCGGCCCAAATCTTGGGGTCAATCGTCCAGTCTGTGCCAGCGGGATCGCCTGGTCGACTGAGCGCCTGGCCCATGTTGCTCGTGCTCAGGACTACCCATGAGCCATTTTCCTGCCATGTGAGATCGTGTGCAAGGACTTTCGTGTATGAAATCAGCTCGATCTGCAGCATTTGCAGAAAGACCACCTCTGGGGCATTGTTTACTTTCTTTACGATAAGACGGAGTGGGATGGGTTCATTGCACGTGAGAATGGAAGGATTAGGAAGCCGCGACTCGACGGACACCCGCGGGAGTTCCTGAGTCGACTCGCGCAGCGTGGTGGTACTTCGACCGAAGAGGCCGCTCTTCTTTTTCGTCAGCGTTGGTGGGCTATTGAATTGATGCTGCCGACGGGCATAAGTCTCCTCATTGGGATTGCCAGTTCTTGGTGGCTCAATTGGTAGAAAATTGAGAGGCACAATCTGGGAATTCATGAGTTAATTTTTTTTGCCGCATAGAGCTTGTCACGGTCATAATGTAGGAAGAGGAGCTTGCGTACGGTTCTGATATTCTCCTTGTAGAACTGCGGTCTGATCACGGTGGCTTTGACAAAATACTGAATCTCGGCCATGCCGGGATACCCACTCAATGAAGGAGGAAGGGTCTTTTTGACGTGTCGATTGGTATCGCGCGCCATCTCTACTTTCAGACCCGATGTGACGAGATTGGTCCGCATGCTGTTGATTGCATTGCAAGAATTGTTGAAGGGAAACTGACAGATGGTTAGAACATGGGCGCTTCACGAGCAATGAACATCACCGAAGGACGGCTCTCACCTTGAAACTAAAAGGGTATGAGTATGAGCCGGCAGCGAAAGTGTACGAGGGCGCCGGCGTCCCCGTCTGCATGACCGCTGGCGTAGGGAAAACGGTCGCAACCTTGTAGAGAATCTGCGATCAATCAGCAGGCATGCTCCCAAACCGAGGTCAATGTAGGACCCGATTGAATCTCTCCGGAAGCTCCAGCATCTGGTCGAGACCGTTGAAATACCTACTTTATGGACCTCCAGCTCCGTGCGCTTCTTGTCCGAATTCACATGGTGAGGATGGCGAGGGCCGGAGAGCCGCGTTCGGCTCACTCCCTCCAGCTTGACCTGAATTCCCCCGATGGCAGCTTCCGTTGGGAGCTGCAGAACCACTTTGCCCGATAGAAAGTCCAGATTGGTGTAGTGCGCATGATGGCTGTCTAGAAGGATTGTCGCGGACATGGCGGCGCAAGCCTCGGGCCGTCAGAGCTCCCTGGTGGTTGGGTTCGGCGACTAAGGAGCGCCCGGGGTCTCCACGATCAATCTGTCCCGGTGTATGATTGATGGGGCGGAATGCGCAGCTTTGGAGGTGCGACCTCAATTTCACCACTGTTGTTTTCGGAAGATCTTTTGTTCAGTGAAGGAGACCGAATGGGTGACGGTGTTGTTTGGATTGATCGATGCAGGAGGGGTGCGGGAGCTTTCAAAAAGCATTGAAAGACCCGTCGGATGTCGGAGATGACGTTTGGTGGTGGGATAAGTCCGAATCTCCACAATAGACGGGAGCGGCGCGATGGACCTGATATGTATATCTGCACTTCGGTGGGCCTGACACAAGCGACTAGGTAGTATGGAGTTCTTCATAATGCAATTCCCTGGCCCCGACTCTCAATAAGACCCCCTTTCCATCAGCTCAAAACTTCGTCTGTCTTCAGCGTCATCATTCCACGCGCGGGCGTAGTATTAAGGCTGCAGTGACCAGTTCAAGGCTTATGTAAGGCTGGGTAACCGCCCGGGGCACTAGGTAGTAGGTAGTGGTACTAACTAGTAGGTACCTAGGTAGCTACTGGATGGATATAATCTGCATCAATGCTGCGCCTTGTTGGACCGCCACAGTATCAGCCACCGCGATTTGTAGCATTTCTCAGACTTACCCAGTCGATAAGGTATTAATATGTTGATTAGACATCAGTGATCCTTGAATACCGACTACATTCAAAGTGCGAACCTGCGGGGCTGTATCAGCGAGGATACAAAGGCGCTTAGTGTCTTACACAAAAATAACATCGACGTGCCGCTTTGGGATCTCGAGTTTAGGCACCACAATTCCAAGAACATCCCGCTGCAATACTCACGAGGCACCACTCAGTGGCACTCACTCCTCTAAGTAACTTACTAGGGACGAGCATTCCATAACAAGTCATTTGAAGAGAGTTTAAACCAGATCAGGCAACGCTTCCGCAACGAGTTCAAACTTCCACGTTCCTTACCATTTCCATTGGACCAAACTACTTAAGTGCTCATGTTGGAACACCCGCTGCTTCAAGATTTCAGTCATGTCAGTGAAACCTCCAGGAGGTCATCCTGCTGGTCCGTCATACATGGCAGAGCTGTTATCTTTCGGATGCTGATTAAATCAACTTGAATAATGCACTTGTAGCATTGGATCAATGGGTATCAAAAGATCAATTAGAGCACGACACCTCCATCTTATAAACCTTCCTTAGCCAACATATCTACCGCATTTGTCAGGTCAATATACTCGCTCTAATACGCTGGCAGATGATTGGGCACTCATACCTGCAATATCCAAGTAAAAGGAAATGGCATTGAACTTGAGCGGATTGCCCGTCACCTCTGCCGCCAGCCACTTCAACCGATTTGTCCAATTGATCAGGTCGAGATGGCTGACGCCCACCAGAGTTCCCTTGTATCCTGTCTCACCACCCCACAAGCTACTAGCCACACTGACCAGTCCGTCATTGGGACCTTCGGCTTTGGCGAGGATGCGGTGAGATAGTCGAAAGACGGACCACAGACTGGGTTCAACGGTTGCCCCATAGGAGAAATATCTGCTCGATCAGTTTACCAGTCATGACCAGTTCAGGGAAAGACAGCGTGCAAGACCTTACCGGACACTGTCAAGATCAGGCGTGTTTGGGTTGAACTCCTCAGACATATACTTTCTCGTCAATTGAGCAAAAGCGCCCGTGGCGACGTTGAGCTTATTGAGAGTGTAGTAGATTTGAGGTAACAGTTCGGCTGTAACTGCGAGTCAACATGCAAGATTTTCGAGACTCGATGAAACCATGCGGAGTAAACCTACTGCCAATTTGGTCGAAACAGTAATCGGCTACTGCTGAGCCTGTTTGACAGTCTCATCAGCTTTTGCTTCAACATGAGAAACTGGCAGCATTGCCCTTCATGATAAATTCATGGAATTAACATACCTCGATGAGGCGTGGCAATAGTCGTCAGAGACAGCACCTTGAACTTCTGCGGTTGAAGACGGCTGATCATGTATCGCGAATCCAGGCCACTTGCAAGATGTTGTTAGGCTTGGACATTCAGTCAAAAAAGAGGAATTTATGGATGTCCCACCCCTGAAACATCGATTAGCCTTGAGCTATGAATCTTGATAATCGGTGAGTACTTACCATGCTATGTCTGGAGAGCGAGTCGACTGATTAGCTCTAACAATCAATTTACTGCTGGTAGGAATATTGAGCGCACGCGATGATATTGACATCCTTTCCCTGTGCCCCGATCTCGATATCGCGCGCCAACTCCTCCGCTCGCTCTTCAATTGATCCAGATGGCGGTACCGTCGCAGTAACTACCTCTACACCTTTCGCGGTAAGAGCTTCCTTGATTCCGCGCCAGTACTGGACACCTGGAAGGAATGGCCCGGCGAGCCGAAGCTCGTCAAAGCCAAGTAAGCCATGGGCGAGAACGATCGGATGCTTGGGGGCCACTGAGGTAGGATCCTCTCGTGTTAACAAATCTTGTTCTTCAAACATCGCGGTCAGGAGTGCTTTCGGGTGCGCACCGTAGCTATCTCGAATTAGTGAGTATTGATCGCGAATGACCCGGCCGTGATCCTCGAGCCGGGGTTCAAGTATGGACTTTGCCGCATCCTGTGCTGAACTGTATGGTTGTGAGGAAACATGCGAGATCTTTTCACAAAGTGGATTTCGATGTATGCGTATCCTAGCTGCACCGCAAAATCGAGCTGCATATCCCATGGTTGGGCTCGTATGCGCAGAAAGGTCCGGGTTGCGAAGGAATGACGCAACAGACGGATGATGCGTTGAGCGCCTGAGGCAACCATAATCGATGATCTTCAATAGCCCTATCTGGGGGAGAGGAAATCATGCTTGGATGGAAGTCGCGGCTTGTTTTGCTCAATTCAAATGAACCAGGTCCACATGATCATACATAATATTTGAGCGCGGTATAGCCAATACCCCAGCGATTACCAATACAGGCCAGAAGAACCGTAACCCTGTGCGGATGAGCTCAGACTGTAGCTGCCTGACTAAACGAGCTCGAAGTACAGTCGCAGGGCATCACGCGTGAACAAATATGACTACAGCCCGCTTTGCTATCGGAGAACAATCGCAAGCCCCAGCCTGCGACTTGAGACTGGAAGCAGCGCAAAAGGTATGTAAGATCAGTCATGTATGATCGGCAAGTGAAATTGTCCTGCGTCGGATATCGATAAACAAGCTTGAAAAAGTATGCTCTAAATATGGCGGTGGAAATATGATGAGGAAACCTGGTAAAAAGAGCACGCGGCTCTTATGCCTTTGCAATCTTCTCCGGCACCTTGGGCTTGACATCAGTCGTCGCCTTGATCAGATCGTCGACAACCTTGTCACCCTGCTTCTTGCCGGCCGCCTCGATCTCCTTCAACTTCTCTTGAGCCTCCTTATCGGCATCTTCCTCGGCCTTTTTGTATCCGCTCGAATGCTGTGAGATGCGGAGGGATTAGCGAGTATTCACATTCGTCGGAGAGGCCATGGTGTGTCCCACCTCGGTCTCAAACTTCTTATATTCCTCCTCCTTCTGGTTACGATATTCTTCGATCTCCTTCTGGGCCTCGGCCTTGGCGTCTCTTATCCGCTTGGTACGGTCTGCATGGCGAAACAGCGTTAGGTCGGGATCGTTCGCGGTTGGGGTGCCATTAGTTCATACATTCCCGAGCTGTTGGTGACATAGCTTGTTAGTACCGAATCACAAAATGCATACGCATAGGAGATGGAAGAAGATCGGACCTTGCTGCACAATCTTCTGCGCCTCCCTCTCGGCCTAGAACCAGTGTCAATACGCCTGCACCTGCGGCGGCTCTCCGATCAGCACGTACGTCAAGGAGGGTCTGAATGCCCGCGGAGTTCTGAGCCGACTAGATTGGTTACTTCAGTTAGTATAACACCCAGATAAAAGATTATGTGAGCAACATAGTTCACTTACCATCTTGACCAGAAGTATACAGTTGGTATCCGGATATAATTGAAATGACGATGCTATCACGGCGACAGGAATGCGGAGCTTGGAGCTCGATCAGCCACGCATGGCCCCCCCCCAAAGCGGTGGGGAAGCATATTGCCAGCCGCTTCCGCCTGGTGATTGCACGATATTCCGCCGATGCGTCTCCGTTCACATGGCTTATCTTCAGGCTTGCCTCGTCTGTCGCTTATTTCTTTATCATTGTATCGGCAGTGAATTTGCATTGAATACCAGGGGTTGGCTTGCATTATGTCTCGAGCTTCGAAGTTGACCCTCGCTGCCACGGGTCTGGGCACCGCAGGCATTATTTACTTCGTCCACTGGACTCAAGAGAACGACCGAAAGGTATGCGTTTTATCTGCGACATAAACAAACTTAAACTAACAGGAAAACTTAATGATACAGGCCATGCACAGAGGTGTCGAGCGCGACATGGAGAAACAGCGGATTCGCCAAGAGCGCCAAGCCGAGTTCGAATTGCAAAAACGTCTCGAGGAAGAATATCTCAAGCTGCAGACTGTGCACAGTACGACCGATACGCCGGGGACAGGAACTCAGAAGACGAGTCCGGGTTCATGACGATAATATCAGGCGATGTCCGGCCGCAGCAGCACATGCGGTCTTTCCTCTTTATCAATGACCTCAAATTGCGATGCGCGCCCGTTTGGTGCGAAGGGATCTGCCAATTTGAATACTCTCTGTATAATACCGGTTGAAGGCCCATTGGAGTGGTCTCGAACATCCATACCATGCATGTTGTTGGAGTGTTGTGTACGATATGAATCTGTGTACAGTGTGTCTTTCGAGCCTCTGGGACCACCTGAGTATGACACATGATCTTGGGTTTGCCGGGCGCATGTTGAGAAGCGAAGACGTCCGGAGTGAAGATGATGAGAGTTTCAGTCAAGGCTACGATGCAGCAAATAATGTTCATGTCAGAGTCGTCGAGAGGACATCCATGTGTCGTCTAATATCGGAGCTGACACAATTGGCCGGCTTCTTGTGTTGGCTCAGTGACTCCAGAGCCCCATCATAAGCCACCATATTTCCCTCCGTCAATCAGATCATGCTTAATTCCTTCAGCTTGGCTTCTTCGGGCCCGGTGAGGTATATGATGCGGTGCGATAGTCCTCTCAACGTTTCCTTTCTTGAATGTGACAACTCATCAAGTAGCCGTTGAGCCATGTTGATCAGCTCAAGCAATACATCTGGCTTTGTGCAAAATTCCATACTTTTTGCTCGGATTGTGTTGCATTCATGCACTGATTGCGCAGTAATCGGACCGACTCAGTGTCTGTAGGCCGGCTATTACCGGAGGCCGGCTGAATTCCGGCCTCCGGGCGCTAGGAAAGTCTAAAAGGCGGCTTCTCCGCCAATCAGCTAGAGGGACTCTGATCCCGAAGCTTGACGCTGAGTTGGTGGTATACATGAGCGACGACCTGAGTGCTATCAATAACCTTCTACAAGACTGTTCTTGAGATGAGGTGTCTTCAAGAATAGTGGCAACACTTTTACGGATTCGCCAGGTCATTCCAAATCCAGAAATTTCGTAAGAATCGTTCCATCATCGGAAAAATGGCGGCTACTATATAATGCCTAATGAGGATTAGCGTGTCCCGTGATATCTACTTGCCCTGGTGCCAGCAAGGACTATATAGAGCTTCAAGATGGGCAGAGTGAAGATGAAATATCAGGCGTGAATACATATCGCTGACAAAAAACTCAGTAGCTGGCTTCTTCATATACCTGGGTTCTCTATGCCCAATATAGATGCGAAGGTCACAAGATCCACGCGAAGTTCATTCTTTCTCGTAATGGTGGGCTTGAGGCCGGAATTGATACCGGCCTCTGAGTATTATAAGAATCGCCTCCTTTCCCGCCCAATTTCTCTCATCATCGAGCATTCTAGTCAAGTCCCATACTGGCTCGGTTCATCCACCCATCTTTTCACTCAACTTCTTCTGCCCTCAGATCTCTACTTAATCTCTTGACCTTCAGACCTTGTCGTGCCTACTCTCTCATCAACATCTTTCCTCTTCCACACCCCTGATACACCTTCACCCGCCTGGTTTCACTTGCTTCACATTAAATCTTGCATCTTCCAAGCAAGAATGACTCGCTCTCAAGTTCCTGTGCCTTCGCCTGCTACTTTGAAGCGGTTCCCCCATATTCACGATGACCCTTCCAACCTCTCCCATGCTCTAGACCCCTTCACCATTACCACCTCTACTGGATTCCTTCCTTACCAGACCGCACCCACTCATCTGCCAGATGTCTTCAAGCCACTTGAGTCCCTCGTTGAACGGCTCCCTGTTGTCAAGCTTGACGGTACTCCAGGTCTCTTGGCCACCTACGAACTGGGTCCTGCCACTGAGAAGGAGCTCCCAGACTTGACTGACGAGGTTGAGAAGCTCAAGCTGCCCAACGGAGACTGGGATAAGTTCACTATTGCTGCAATCTTCCGGGATTATACTTTCCTGGCTTCTTCTTATCTTCTTGAACCGTGTTGGGAAAACTGGTGTAAGAATCCTGATCAGGGGTATGGTCTTGGTCGAGAACTCTTGCCCAAGTCTGTTTCTCGTCCAATGTATCGATGTGCTCAGATGTGAGTGATTTGATGAGGAATTCCAATTGGCTTCCGTTTCACTCTTCCTTTTACCCTGTTCTTTAAGTCACCCTGCATATATGAGGCTGTGACACTCCACTCGCCTGCCACGTTGCACAACACTTGCTGACTCTCGTGATAGCTTGGACCTTCCGCCATTCATGTCCTATGCCGCCTCGTACGCCCTATTCAATTACACTCTTGCCGATCACTCCAAGGGCTTGGAAGACTACTCAAACCTCCGCCTCGTGCGCGCCTTTGAGCGAGGCTTGGACCCAAAGAGCTCTGAGGCTGGCTTCATTCTAACCCACGTGGACATGGTCAAGGAGACAGGTTCCCTCATTGCAGGTGCCCTGAAGGTCATCGATACTCTTGAACAGAACGGCGATCGCTCAGATATCAACGATGGCTATCGTGAGATTCTTCGGGCCATGGAAAAGATCGAGGCATCCATGGAAGGTATGAGTCGACCGAAATCTATTACAATGCAGACCAGAATACATCCGTCTTACCTTAAGCTTGACTGATTGATCCCAGATATGTGGGCTAATTCCAAACCCGCCGAGTACCTCTCCTTCCGTGTGTTCATCTTCGGAATCACCAACCAGTCCATGTTCCCGAACGGCGTCATTTACGACGGCGTCGAGAATAACCAGCCTCTCTCTTTCCGCGGTGAGAGTGGCGCCAACGATAGCATCGTGAGTCTGCCTCACCCCTTTAATAAACATCAGTCCAGCAAATATTAACCACCACGCCAAGATTCCCCTCCTGGACCATCTCTGCCAAATCCCCATGCCTTCAACGCCCCTGACCAAGATCCTGCATGAATTCCGCGCCTACCGCCCCCTCCCCCATCGCGAATTCCTCACATATGTGCGCGAGAAGTCCGAGGAGATCGGTGTGCAAAATTACTCTGTGCAAGACTCCGAGACAGCCGTTCTATTCCTTCGAGTGCTCAACCACGTGCGCAGCTTCCGCTGGCGTCACTGGCTATTTGCCCGCGAATACATTATTCGTCGGACTCCTCATCCCACAGCAACTGGCGGCAGTCCTATCGTCACAGTAAGTTGCGAATCTCACACTAAACAAGTCCCACGTCTCATGAAGCTGTCTGTCTGAGAACCCATGCTAACGTGGATCAATTGTCCTTGATAGTGGCTTCCAAACCAGCTGTCTGCTGTTATGGAGTTGATGATTTCAATCTACGAGACTTATCTCGCGCCAAAAGAGGGTATTACCATCGTCAACGGTGAAGGGGATCGGATCGCTTCTCACCGTAAGCAAGTTGAGCCTATGATGGAGCTGGTTCGCGATCAAAAGGAGAAACTGGCCAAGGAGGTGGAGAAGTGGTGTAAGGAGCGTGGTGTTTAGATTGTCTTGGCTTTACTTTTTACAGCAGCCGACTTCACTGGCTTTGTGCATCCTTTCAACTCTCATACGTTTCGAAGCTCTCAAGTGCGGTATTTTGAGCTCGGAAATGCAAGGACTCTATGAGTAACTGCGCTTCAATAGTCTTTCAAATTGGTAGCCTACACGTTCCGCAGGTCACACAAAGTCCGGTTGGACTAAAAAGGAGTTTATCTGAAGAATGCTGAATGAGCATTACCAAAAATATGAATGCTCGGTATGCGTGACTGGAATGATAAATCGCCCGGTTAATGATGTAAGGCCTTTCAAGTCGAGCCCCCACATACAATCTACTCCACATGTGTGAAAGGCTATTCGATTAGTTGATAGCATTGACCTTGTTGAATGAACACAGCTCAGGTTCGAAAATGCTCTCGTCGCTTTCAGCTCAGAATGGACTGTGACTGCCATTGTCCCAGAGATCATGTAATGATTTGCAACCCGATTTCTCGACCATACGTGATTGCATCGGGAGAGATTCCTTCACAATTGCGAGCAATCAGTCGATCGAGTCTAGCAACTTCTGTAGAGCCCGATAGTCGCGTGTCGGCGATACGACGAATCGTTACGCCCGTTATTTCCGTACACGATATATCAAGCACCTTCAATTTGCTGAAGTCACTCAAAATTGAACTTGCCGCGTGATCATCGAGATTGGGCATATTGATCACGCTCAGTTCGGTGAGATCTCCTAGCTCTGGGAATTCGCGGACCATGTTAAGCAGGTCCTGCACAGTCATCTGTAAGCAGCCGTTGATGTGGAGGGTTCGAAGTGAGACGAGACCAGCCTGGAGAAAGACCGAAAGAGTCTGTTGTGGGGCGAACCCTGTGTCTTCGAATCGTAGAGTGTGCAATCTCGGTAAACGATTTCCTGGGGGCTCCAGTGGCGTTGCAAGGTATCTTGCCGACGCGCCGCCTTGAATGTGCAGATATTCAATGGTATCCGGCATGGTGGCACAGATATTGGTTTCCATCGTCATACCTCGCAGTTCAAGACGACGCAGAGGAGGCATCGGGCGAGTCGTGGCGTTGGGGAATCTGTAGGCGCTGTGCAATAGGGGGTTGTAGTCAAGACGCAATTCTTCCAGCTTTGGATACACAACGTGCTCGGAATTCTAGACACGGTCAGTGGTCTAACTTGATAGCTTAGTCTATGAAGTCTCACCTCAGTCATTCCTGGTATCGACAGCACATGGAAATTTCGTGAATGCTCTTCCCGCACGAGCATATCCTGTTGTGACGCCAGAGTAATGCTTTTTAGTTTCGGCAATAGTTTCGGCCACACGAAGATAGGCCTTTCGAGATAAGGATGTCTGGTCTTGACATTCCAAATTGTGAGACGCTCAAGGTTCGGTAGATCTTCCAGAAGTTTGCCGACGTAGTCATGCTCGATCGGTAGCTCTGGAGAAAGGACAAGGCTCTTCAAATTTTTGCTCCCTTTGAACTTTTGGTAGAAGTCTCTGCCGTCATGCGCTACCCAGAGCTCCAGATGCTCTAACTGCGGACAACGACCGAGAAATTCCAATGTTTTGACCGCTGAAGGAGCTGATAAATGTTTGATTGTTGCTGCTGTGAGCATCGCCTTGGAACGCCGAATGTACGTCCGGATTGCAGTCCATGGAACTTTTTGTCGTGCTCCACTAAGGTTGATGTCCATCCAAAGATGGGACATGGAGCAGAACAGTCGTTCCCAGCCTTTGCATACTCGAAGCAATCCTCTGTTTCGGGGCCATCAGAGTTGGATTTGTCGTGTGTAGGGAAGCCAGGGAAGTTACTTACACCATCTCTCTGAAAGAGAATTGGTTGATGATGAACATGGCAATTTCAAGAGGCAACACCGCAAATGGGTCGAAGCGATTGCCAAGCAAGCGATCCTCTAGTTTCTTGTGTAATTGTTCCAACAGCTAGACAGCATATTAGTGTGTATAGAAATTACCACAGCTTTGAGGTAGACCTACTTCTCGTTTAGGATGCTCGCTCGGCATCGTTCTCAGCCCATAGGCATAGATTTCTTGAGCTTTCTCGGGTTTGCCCTCAAGAATCAGGACTTTGGCGCATCGCATGTAGCCCTAGGTACTTGGTGTGAACAACCAAACAACCTCCAAGCAGAAGCCTGAAGTATTCACAGAGAGGAAATAGCCACTTACTCTTTCGTCATCACTGGCGGTCTTGATCATTTTCTTCGCATCGCGGCGAGCTAGATCATACTGTAGAAGCTTGCAATAAGTGGCCGATCGATTGTCTAGAATACCAATGGTATCCACATTCGGCTGTCGGAGCGCCTGGAGACATGGTGTTTTAGCATAAGCTTCCCGTTCGGGTTAAGACTTAAATGGGTCTACCTCTCCGAACGCCTCGATCGCAGCCTTGAAGTCCCCCTTCTGGTACAGTCTCTGACCTCTTTGTTGCTCAGGCGATATTTGTGGACGCATTGTTGATATGTTTTCCAATAGAAGTTGAAGAACTGAAAAGTTAAGGTTTTTACATTGTGAAGAGACAGTGCGCGACTGGTGACGCGTGGTGTGGTGACAGGCACGTGCCTTGCATCAATTGTTGCTGTGCCCCGCCGGATTGGACCCATGTTTACTTTCTTCCGCTTTGGATCAATCGTTTATCGTGATCGTTACGCAATAGCAACGGCCCGACATGGAGACGCAAAATTTACAGGCCGCGTCCACCTATGTCAACAACCTCCTGCTGGCTCGGGGCTTACTGAAAAGTGGTCAAGCAATTGACTTTGCCGATCCAGAGAGCAATGAGGGTGGCATCGATGCCACGATGGCGCGAGTCATCAACCTGGTCAATGATCTGGTGTTGAGAAGAGACGTCAGTCACTAACTGAATGCTGGGTCGCACACCGACTGACTTCTAAATAGCGTGAATCCGAGCATCGTGAGAGCCTAGCAACGACGATTCGAGTCTTGCGCGCAAGCGAGTCCGAGCAGACATTAGAGATTGTACGCTTGCTTCCCTTACGGCCATGACTGGCAGGTTGCTAATATTGTCTTTCATAGGGCAAACTGAAAACGAAAAACTCGGAGCTGTCGCGATCACTGGCACTGGCTGAAGCTTCAGAGCGCGCACTCAAAGCTAACATAACGGGTGCCGAGACTACAATCCGTGGGCTTAAAGAGAAGGTTCAAAGGATGAAGTCAACTGTGCAGCAGGTTCGGGCTCAATGCGCCAACGATATTCGCAAGCGGGACCTCGAGATGCAGAGGCTCAAATCGCACCTCGCAGAACGTCAACGAGGGAAACGGGAAGGGTTAGGTGTCACAACCATCAACATCAACCCTGCGACGAAAGGAGTCTCGCATTCGAAATCCAGTGGTGGAGGGCGCGTTCAAGATCCCGGGTACTCTTTGACACAGGAGACCACCGAATTTCTGACAGAACTATGCCAGAACCTCAGCAACGAGAACGACGCGTTGATCGAGCTTGCGCGAAACACCGTGAACACACTGAAGGAGCTACAAGGGCTGTCGGAATCGGAGGGAAAGGATCAAGATGGGGAAACAATGGGGATGGCCGCGAGTGCCAATCAGTCTAATCCGAATCCGACCGTTGTTTCGCTCCCGACGTCATACGAAGAGCTGTCCGCGCGTATGGACGATGTTTTGGAGCATTTGCGAACGCTTTTGACCAATCCCTCATTTGTACCGCTTGAAGAAGTTGAGATGAGAGACCAGGAGATCGGTCGACTGCGGGAGGGTTGGGAGAAGATGGAGAGCCGCTGGAAGCAAGCAGTGTCTATGATGGACGGATGGCAGCGACGAATGACAGATGGAGGCGACACGGTGGGAGTGGAGGAACTGAAGCGCGGCATGACTCTGGATTTGAGCTTCATGGCCACCGAGGAATCCACCGCTCAGCAAAGTCGATTGGAACCCAGCAACATCTCACCAATTCTGGAAGATCAACAAGAGGAAGATGCCGAGCAAGGGACCAGCGACGCAAAGACAGAGACTCAGGAGCAAGTACGGGAAGCACCAGATTCCTCCAAGTCTCGTTCAAAGGTCCGCAGAGTGCCAGGACGGTCGGCTCGGGCCTTGCGAGAGCGCAGCAATAATGCCGTTGCAAGGCCCCGGCGGCTGCGCAAAGTCTCTTTCACTCCTGGACTCCACGGATCTCCTGCCGAGCCCCCAAATAACGACGAAGACACTCTGCTGATCAAGGCGCACAAGGCGGAAACCGTGACCCGGAGGCCGTCGAGACGAAAGACCGAGACAAGTTTATCTCGCCAGGTGAGTACAGGAAAGCATCAATCCTTTGGCGGACTGTCAGGGCCTATCGGAACTAATGACTATGATCTGTGATATTAGGCCAAAGCAAGCGACCTCGAGCTGAGTGTCTCCCAAAAGTTGGCCGCCGTTGAGGACGAAGCCCGCCTGGCGGAACAATCGCGCAAAGAACGCGAAACGCGCAAACGAAGCCGGCCCGAGAAGGCGGCCAGCCGAGCTGGTACTCGGCGGCGTAGTACTCTAACAAGTGACGAACTGGAGGATCTAATGGGTGTTCCTTCGCGGTAATGGAATTTGGAGCGTCATTGAATGTTGATCGGTAATGAATGAAGCCTATTGTCTACTTAATACATTGTCTGTACATAAACACTGAATTCGCGCAATATCGAAACATTGCAACTGCTTGACCGAATGAGCCAAGACGCTGCAAGACATTATTAACCTTCGTATCGTGGTTGAGCAGTGTTGGCTGCGAGCCCCTGGCGGATCAACATGCCTTATCTAATTCAGCTTGCCTGGATCCCAGCGGAACTGCCAATGTTTCGATAGTATGGATGGAATGAGAAGCGAGTAGAGTCGAACTGAAGCTGCGATGCATCTTCCAATGACAATGCACTCTGTCAAGAATATCTGGGGCCGCTGATGGACGTTTCGACATCAATTTAATGCTAATTCCGTCGTATCAACGAACTCCACATACAGCATGGGCCATGGGCGCCTCAACCTCGGCACAAGTCTCGGTTCTCCGCAATTTGCCCACGCGGAACCCCAATGCGACCACAGCTCCTAACGCTACCATCGGTTCTAAGCTTCAACATATACCCGCCCCCAGTCATCAGCTTCGTTTGCAACTTGAAACCCAACTATTCCGTCACGGCTGTAATTCAGTAAAGAGCCTATTCCTCATTCTTCGAACATTTGGGTGACCCCAGCCGCGCTTCTCCAGCTCACCTCCTAGCCTTAACCGCCTCGGCATTGCCATTTCCACAATTTACAACTTTCACGGCGCAGATACCTTGGTTCTCACAATTGCGCACCATGACTGGGCTACCTAGTGAAGCGGCAGAAAAGACCTTCAAGGGTTGGGTAGCTCGCGACGCGACCAACCCTCTCATCTACACCGATTTCACCCCCAAGCCCTTTACAGATACCGACATCGAGATCCGCATCACCCACTGCGGAATTTGTGGCTCGGATGTACATACTCTGCGCTCTGGTTGGGGGCCAACTGATTATCCATGTGTAAGTCTACAAGATACTCATTTTGGTAGGTAATCTGAGCGGAGAACGGTGATACTCATACATACTCGGCTTCTTTTTCCAGGTCGTCGGTCATGAAATTGTCGGCATTGTAGAGCGCGTCGGCGCAGGTGTCCCCCACCTGACTAGCTCTCCGGCCTCGGCGACCATCCGCGCAGGTGACCGCGTAGGCATCGGTGCCCAGAGCGGCTCCTGCCTCCGGTCTGACTGTGAGGCCTGTGCCGACGGTCAAGAAAGCTACTGCACACGCATGACAGGGACCTACAACGGACGGTACCCCGACAAAAGCAAGTCCTTTGGAGGATACGCGGCGCGGTGGCGCGGCCCGGCGCATTTTGCCGTCAAGATTCCAGACACGCTTCCCAGCGCCGAGGCGGCTCCTCTGCTCTGCGGCGGCGTCACTGTATTTGCTCCCTTGCGCAAATGGGGGGCTGGTCCGGGCAAGACAGTTGGCGTCATCGGTATTGGAGGACTGGGTCATCTGGGCGTCCTCTTTGCCAAGGCGCTCGGTGCAGACCGAGTCATTGCCATTTCGCGGTCGTCGAGCAAGAAAGCGGATGCAATGCAGGGGCTCGGGGCTGATGCGTTCATAGCTACAGGCGAGGAGAAAGGATGGGCGAAGACGCATTCGCGAAGCATTGATATCTTGTTGTCGACTGTTTCTGGGCCCGGAATGCCCTTGGGCCAGTATTTGCGACTTTTGAAGCGCGACGGGGTGTTCGTTCAGGTTGGAGCGCCGGAAGATGCGCTGCCTCCGTTGATGGCATTCTCGTTGATCCAGAAAAGTGTCAAGATCACCGGGTCGAATATCGGATCCCCGGAGGATATTCGACAGATGTTGGCGCTTGCGGCGGAGAAGCGGGTCCTGCCGTGGATTCAGAAGAGACCAATGGAGGAGGCTAACGCTGCCTTGGCGGATATGCATGATGGGAAGGCGAGGTATCGCTATGTACTAGAGAATGGCGAGAAGCAAGCAAAGTTGTAAATATGATGGATGAGTTCGAGGCTGATCTGGGCCTGAACATTGAGTCAAGAAAGTAATAATAGAGACACCGGCCTGGCAGCAGACGCAGGTTCGGCGGTTGGAATTCAGATCTATCGTAAATACATCATGTCCGTTCAGAATGGATCCCTAGTGCTGATGGCAGAGATCGTCTTTAGAGATCAGTCCAATGGAGAAGACGCTGGATCATCACGTGTTGATGATGGCTCGAGACGTTCGAAACTCGAAATGAGCTCTTGATCAAAATGTGTTGCAGAATAGCCTGTTCTCCACGCAAGAGTGTAACGGCACACAATTTGACCAAATACGCCCAATCGAGATATGGAGCTCCGGGTGCAAAGGAGCTTTGAATGTCCCTGAGAATGACGGGGATTGCAGGTGGAGGGACGGATAATGTTCGGAAAAGTAGAAGTCATGAAACGGAGCTGAGCCGGCGTTCTCCAATGATCAACACTCGCGTTCCGCCGTACTTGCTGCCTTTACGCCGGTCAAAGAGGCAATAAAACGTTCGCAGGTTTGATCCAGTTACACTCGGAGATCACTGTACATATCCGTAAGCGCGATTTCGAAGATGATGGTTCGAATGAGTATGTACGAGTATGTACTTTGAATGGTATGGACTGGAGACTTTTGTAAATGAGGCGAGAAGGGGTATTGAATAGCAACAATCCAAGTATCGCTTCAGCAGTTCAACTTCATCGCACGCGGACAATGTAAATACGAGCCAGGCATGACCACCAAAAAGAGGACGATCACGCGAAGTGAGTCTCGTTGTCTCTCCGTCCGGAATTTGTTCATTTTGCAGGCTGAACGAATCAGCTGTGAGCCGAGCCGCATCAGTGACTTGATCGTGTCAAGACTCTGTGGCTGCTTTGGTGGGCGCCGTTTAAGGCGATGCTGATCATCGGGCTCGGAATGACGCACGAAGGACGTTGACTTGATCGCCCTACTCGACCAGATCGTCGAGGTCATGGCAAGCTTGCGATCCGGTGATGCCGGATGCTCATCACGAATCTAGATGCCCCGATGGGAAAGAGGCAAAGATTTCAAATGGTGTCGACAACCGATCTCCACGAAGTCGAATCGAATGTGATATATCGACCATTTCCGTCTGTATGAGGATGGTCGGGCTTTTCAAGTGTCGACCTTGACGACAAGATGCGTTTGGCAAGGGTGTGAGTGATCGAGGGTGAGCACGCTGGCCGTTATAGAGGCTTGACTTTTTCAAGGTAATTTTCTCCTAGAATACCCACCATAGCCCAATGCACAAGCGACCTCCACTCATGATCCAGCAGCCTCCAAACAGCTTTCGCCAATCGTCCACACCAGTCCTCGAAGCACCATCGATGTTTGAGGTAGTGTAAGAGCAAAGCAAAGTGTGCCAACAGAACCAAGGCCATAGGCTCACGCTCACGTAGTAATTCCATAAACCGAGAGGGCAACTTGATCGCCCATCGGCCCGCCACAACATTGGACGTCATACCACCGTACACCCAGCGAAGCATCTCGGCAACGTTATCGATAGCGGCTGTGTAGACCTCTGTCTCGTGGGCTCGATTTTGCGCACCGCAGACCTCATTTGCCTCGTGCAGATCGTTGATGGTTGCGTTAGCGTCATCCGGCAATTCCGTCTGGATCTCCTCTATTTGCAATATCGGGGCAAAATTGGTGTGACTGAGATACTCCGCTGGGGAGCGGATGACTTGCTGCACACCACGTGCCAGAAAGAGTACCTGGTACAGGTCTTCGATGCAGCTGCCGGGATCTTGCGCGTCAGGGGTGTGGGGGAAACCGAAGGTGTACACCACCACCACGCTGGCAAATGCAAACATGGCTTTAGCATTGCTTTCTCGAATATCGCTGAGAAGCTCACGAAACAAGGCCAACGATTGATTCTGATGGGTGACAGCCCTGTTCAAAAATGCGGTCTTTCGCGAAGGATCGGGCCCTGTACGGGCAAGATGCAGCGCGGAGAGTGCGAGGATTCCATGCATCAGGAATGGGTGAGAAAGCGCTTCTTCTGGAACGGCATTGCGCCATACCCGGTCTGTGCTTTCATTGCGTGAAAGCGTCTGGTACGTGTCGTTACACCAGTGCATCATCAGCTCCAAATCGGGCAAATTGAGGGCCGTTGTCGGCGTCGACGTCGACATCGCTGCTGCAGTGGGCGTAGACAGGCCGTCCCCGCCCAAGCGACTCAACATACCCACGTGCAGCGAGTCAGTCGAAGGGCTGCTTAGTACGGAGTCGCTGGGCTGGCCATTGTCTGAGCCTGAGGTTCGAGAAGCCGATTGTCGGGAAACGATCGGCTCCTCATTTGCCCAGAGGAGCGAGGTTGATGAGCCATACTCGCACTCTGAGTGACGTTTGGCACAATTGGAACAAGTTGGTCGAATTTCGTCGCACTATTACTTGGAAGAAAACAAGAAAGGATAAGGAACAATCAGACACAGATAGTCCTGAAAAAGAATGGAAGCACGTGAGGAGCCAGAAGATTTCCCTTCTATGTGCTCGTTGCATATGATCTTTTTTCTTTCTCCTATCACTTCGGTTCTCCCTTCTCTCTCTCTCTCTCTCTCTTTCTTTCTCTCATCGGGGAATTCTTACCTTTACTCGACGGCGTTTACATTCCAGACAGCCGTGGCGGGATTTGCGATGTGGTCGACGAAGCGCCATGTGATTCATTTAGAACGCATGAATGGCTTCGCCATGATTCTCAAATGCGAAATTGAGAGGTCCAGGCGCTTATTTGGGATATAAGCGCAGATCAGATGGGGAGGGGCGGGCGAAGACCAGCAAGACAGTTGAAATTCGAAAAGGAAAGAAGTAAAGAAAGGGAAAGAAAATCGAAAAGTAGGGTGCTGAATTCACGTCTTGTCTCGTGTGACTTGGGAAATACCTCCGGGTTTGCTAATAGGATGACCAACAAGGCAAAATCTGAGGAATTGAGGTCCGACCAGACTGGTGATGAGACTTGGGGAGGGGTGGCTAGATGAGGAGCGTAGGCAACAGAATTTCAGGGTATCAACAGTGACCGAGAGAGATTGGGTTACCTGTTCGGCGGGATGGGTTGAGCTTGTCTTAAAGAAAAGTGGATTGTGGTGGAAAGTCGGGTCTTGACTCGAGCTCGGGATCGGGAGACATTGGGACAATTCAGGGCTCCATTCTTTCCTCCTGTGCCTATTGATTTTTTTTGTTTCGTTTTCTTACCTCTTGTGGTCCTTTCCCCGCCACCAAAAGGCCAGGCGAGACTGGATACGAACGCCCCAGTTATCAAAGTGAGACAAGAGCGACGCCAAGCAATGACAGCCAAGGCTCGTAGATCTCAAAGCTTGTAGATCTCACTCTGTACCCAGGGGGACATGGGTGATACTGGGATCATGTGCGCCTTTGCATGGAATTGCGAACCATGGCATTTTTGAGCTTCCGTTTTTTTTTTTTTTTTTTAATACCACTGTAGCGCTTCTGGTACTCAGGAATCCACTGGGACGACAGCACGCAGGGTTTGACAAGGTCGGCCGAAGATTGTAGAGGTACTGGGTAGTGGGTACTGGTAGTAGCAGACTAGGAGTACCTTCGGTAGTGTAACCTGTAAAGAAGGAAACTTGGCAATGAAATAAGGTAGAAAGAGGTAATTTAAGCCGAGCCCGTAAAATAGTGTAGCCTAAATCCTGTACTCCCGAGGTCGCTCTGCTTCCGACTGGAAAAGATGCAGGCGCTCATTCTGACTGGTGCAACCGGAGGAGGTCAGGTGGCTCCTGACATGCTTATCTAAGGGCTTGCTTGAACCCTGAAACCCTGAGATTCCGTCGATCCAACCGCCGGGGGTGCGGAGCGGAGAAGGCTTGTCGGGTGAAGCGAAAACCCTTGTAGGGCGTCTGCTCTAGTTGATCGAGTCACGAACTGCTTCGGGGTCCAGGACCGAGCTTCATAGATGGGGGTTTGATGGGGGGCTTGGTGTTGTACGAGGATTCTCTACTTCCTCAACCGTTTCGTTCAGATGCGGGTTCTGCCTAACTGCAGGCTAAAGCACTGCCTTCCTTGATATGGCTCCACATTTTACCCGAATGGGCTTAGGCAGTCTCGGGGGCAGGTCTTGGCTCGGGGCTTAAATTCTGATTGCCTTGGACCCTTTTCCCATCTGAGGACCTGATGGACACAACGGCTCGACGTGACTGCATTAGATTGAGACTGGGAGACTGGGGGTAGACTACTGAGTAGACCGAGTGTAGCTTCCAACTTGAATAATACCACCATCAGCCCGTGAGGGGACCTGGATGGGGATCTTTGAACCTTTTCAAGACACTGACATGGCGGGCTGCGCTTTTGTGGATGCAGTGACACCATCCTTCGGACTCAGGCCTTTTCGGGGGACCGGTTGATAAATTAGCTTTCTTATTAACTCCGACCTTTTTGGGGCGGGCCCAAAACACTGACGTCGGGTAACGGGTAATTTTGCGGCTGGTCCAGGTCTTGTGACTCTTGTCACTGTCAGTCGTCAGTTATCACTCGATTTTGTAGGCTAGACTCTTTAGACAAATCCCCAAATCACACATTGCCAAAATTAATATCAGATTCTCGATCATGCATTTGAATGTATCGTGGCTCGTGGTGAGAGACGCCAGTGCAATATTTCTCCACCGTTATTCGAGGACCGTACCAAGTAGTAGTACTACATAAGGTACCTTAGTGCTGTAATACTAAGGTACCTAGGTACCTAGGTCCCTAAGGTTACCCGCGTCCAAGGGCATAAGCCCAGCGCCATCAAGTACAAATATTGGGGTTTACTCAAAAGCAAACACTCGTACAGAGTACAGGCAGCTCACCTTGGCGCAGCTTCGTTATGTGATCCATCTGATAGAATGATATCTGTAACGGTCATATCACCATCCCCAGGCCTCACATCTCTTTTTGCGAGCAGTCAAGAGAAAGCTTCGAAAGTCGGTCATAGCTCATTGAGTGTGTCCTAGTAGTGTGTACTGTGTAGTGTGTACTGTGTAGTGTGTACTGTGTAGTGTGTACTGTGTAGTGTGTACTGTATGATCCGCACGTGTTGTCTTCATGAATGGTCTGTTTAGGTGGTCTCTTCAGACGGATTTCATCGAGTAACCTTCTGGGGATCTTTTTGAATCATCTATCGTACAACTTATCTTCAAAGTCTCGTGATCTTACTGGTGCTCTAGTCTTTCCAGATAAATCCTGACTGGTCACATGCCTTACTGCATCTTCGCCAAATTGAATTACTTCGCGTGTGCTTCTATCGGCCTCCTTACTTCGAGGCTGGGTATCAAAAGCATTGGGGAAAGAGAGAGACATATTCTCGAGCAGATCTTACCCCAGTTCTTGGCACGATTGTTTAGACACGAAGTTCTGAATCACATGATCGTAGTTATAATATCGTAGCATCTGCACTCCTAGTTGGTCGGCTCGTACACTCCGTGCTTCGGTAATAAGTACAGCAGTAGTATTCATGACGTGATTCATTTAATTGAATCAGGGTATTCTTGGGGACTCGAATTGACGGCAGCAAATAAACATGGAATGTCAAACACCTCCTCAACCCTCAGAGTTGAAGGTGTGTGAGAACTTAGTATGAGGTTCCTCGTATGGAAACATTGGAAACTGAGAAATAGGAGGAAGCAGATACCTATGGGTTCTTGCCTGACTGCTCACAAGGACACTACCCGTAACAGTAGTAAAAGGCTGAGTCTGAAATCTTGTCATGTCTGGCGCGCACAGATTCATCAACTTCCAACGCTTCAGCTCCCCGCTCCAGCAGCTCCAGCAGTGAGCAGTCCGCCTGAACCTCCAGCTCCTGCGACACCAGCGGCACCATGTTTCCTTGACCGGTGCAACTTTTCTTGCAAGGCCAATCCACTCATCAACGCAATCAGCTGAAACTTTTCTCCATAGTTCACGTACAAGTCCATTTGCCCTGTCCGAGATGTGAGCCCCCCGCCAGCCGAATACACCGCAATCACTCGGCCTGTCTCGTCCACCAATTTGAGCGCTTGAGAGCCAAAGCCATGGGAGCGGGTTCGTTTCCAGGTATATGTGCGACGATGGTGTTCGCCAGGGAAGATAACTTGAAAGGCATATTGGACGGTCATGAATGCATCGCAGGGCAGAGGTATACGCTCCATCCCCTCTGGCCTGCTTGGGTCGACGAGTCCGAGTTCGGCGTCTTTGGAGAGGTGTTGGAATTTGGCGATGCCAATAATGGGGTGGGAGCTGTCGGCTCCCTTGTGAAAGGTCATGTCTGCTTTACCAGGGGTCCAGTGTGATACATCGACGTGGTATTCGGCTTGGCCGGTGGAATTGCAGATGTCGTACGCATGCTGGAAGACTCCATGGGAGACGATGAAGCGTACGCCGGATTGTGGTGCGTATGCCGACATTGTTCACTTGTGGTCACAATCGAGACTTGACGGGATATGATAGCTCGACATATGAAGATGCGAGACCAAGCCAGGTCTTTCAACCCTTTTGCTAGTGCGGATTCAATCAAAGTCCGCTTCTTGAGATGAACCCGATCGAGGTATTTACGTAAAGTGACTCGCTTTTGAAGTCTCTGGTTTGGGAGCATTCGTCGCTAATATTATATATCTACTTAAGCGACCAAGCCCCCTTGCCGCACGATGCAAAATGAATGTGCTGCGCATTTCCATCGCGGGCACATGGGCATTATGACATCTTTCAGGCCCCCGATCGAAAGCGTGACGCGGGGCGTCAACAAATGACATCGGCACATCGGCACATCGGGCGCACTTACCCCTTACTATTATGACCTAGTGGCGCCATCAGCTTAGTACGCTTATCTCCGATCAGGCAGGCAGATACCCGCTTTCTGAAGCTTAGGCCCTGTGAGTTGAAACTTGAGACGGCTACTCCTCATCTCCTCGAGAAGACCTACCGGTCCCTGTCCCCACCTAAATCGAGGAGTACCGAGTACCGATACCTTAGGTATTACCTAAATACCTAGTAACCTATTGCAACTATGATTGAGCACTGAGCACTGAGCACTGAGCACTCGTTTTTTTTGTCACATGACGTGATTCTCACGAGAAACCGATTGGACCTAAGGAAAGAAAACTTCATTGCAGATGAACGGTATTCGGTGAAAAGAGAGCTGACGCTAACATCAAGAAAACCAGGCCAAAAGAAGGTTGAAGAGCGAAAAAGGGGAAATGATCAAAACCCCGCGACATATTAGGACTTGATATACTTCATCAAATATTCGATACTCCCTCAACAGCCAGCTCCAGCAGCGGCCGCCCCACCAGACGCGGCCCCGGCAGCAGCGGCGTCTCTTGATCGAAGGAGTCTCTGTCGTACTGCAAGTGCACTGACCAGCACAACCAACTGGAAATGGCCCCCAAAGTCCTCATGAATATCGATTTGACCCGTATTCGAAGACATACATCCACCGGCCGAATATACCGCAATCAGTCGGTCTGCCTCGTCTACAAGCTTGAGCCCTCTTGACCCGATACCCTGCGAACGGGTGCGTTTCCAGACGAAAGTATGGGGCTTTCGATCGTCACCGACGGGCACGGTGAATACGTAGTGAACGACTAGCTTTTCACACCTCATCTCTGACCATTCAATGTCACTTGGCTCGGCCAGATCTCCGAATCCGAGTTCAACGTGTTTGACGGCACGCCGGAATTTGGTGCACGCAACAACGGGGCCTGGTTTAGACTCGGGTCCCTCGTAGAAGACCAGGTCCTTTCTGTGGAAGCGGTCCCAAATAGGCTCTAGGTTTACATGATATTCGGCGTGTCCGCTAGATTCGCTGATATCGTAGGCTCGGCTGGATTTTCGCCTGGATTCTCGCCTGGATTCCCGCTTGGATTCCACTGAAGTGATTCTGTATTGAGCCAACGCTTTTGACTCGTAGGCTGGCATCGTGGAATGTACCATGCTGGATTCGCAACACAGGAAGTGAGATAGAGAGTTGTGGGGAGGGTATGCAGGCGTTTTGAAGCCAAGTGGTTCAATGAAGTGCAAGCTCAGTAAAGATTTCTTCGTTGCTGGAAGTCATAGATAGCTACCTGGGAAGCAACGGAGGCGCATGTCTCCATTTATGTTGGATCTAGGGGCCCATTGTCGCTCTCTTGTGGTCAGAACTCAAAATTCCTCGTCACCTTCGCATTACCCAAATAAAGGAATATGACATCTTTAAGGCCCCCAGCGCAAGGCTTAGCGTGCGACTCAACGAATAACTGTGACCAAGGTTGCTGCCGATCCCCGGGGCGCCAGGCGCACACTGCCCCATGACAAAAGTGGCCTAATTGTTGGACCAAGCGATCCTGAGACAGGCGTCCACCCCTGGGAATATTGAGGTACTGGACATAGAATGACAGGAATGAGAGAACTAGCGTGTTGGTCGTGTTCTTCGCCACCCTGGTGCTGCCGTCGTCACTGGATCAAGTTAGGCAGATCCCCATTTAGTAAAACGGCCCGCTACCTTAGGCCTTAAGATAGATCGACTTTGGACGCCTGAGGTGTCATTTTGGCATCAGTATTCCAGAAGCTGTTCACGTGATACCGTAGCAGGCCCGACGGTCACATGACTCAAACCCGCGGGTGGCCTCCAGGCGCGTCGGAAGAGAGCGACAAAGCAAGCAAAAGAAAAAAAAACAATAGTATGTTCTTGAATGATGGAGGTGGCCTTGCATTGACGACTCATCTGGTACTAAGCTCAACTCCAGGCGCTTTTTCGTTTCATGGTAATTTGAGTCTGCCCAAACTCCTTCAATCGTCCGCATTTACAGTCGCAACCACAAACTCGCAGTGAGGTTCCTCATCGTCATCCTGCCCGAGGCCTATCTCAGCACATCGCCCATTGAACCCTTCTCTAGCTCTTCCGCAACCACGACCTCATCCACCATGAGCTTCAAATTCAATCAGAATACCTTCCAGCATCCCTCAACCCCGGACAAGTCCAAAAACCAGAGTCTTTGGAGCAATCTCTCGACAACCCCCGCTGGTCCTCCGCCGTCGGCCGCAAACCCATTTCTACCACATGGACAGGCACCGCCCGACGCGCTCGACTCGTCGCAATTGAACCCGCACTCTCACCCAGATTTCGGTCAATCGAGCAATTCCTTGTTCACCAAGTCCGGGGGCTTCAAGACAAATGACAGCATCTTCGGCTCATCCATTGGGTCTGATTTCGCGCTGCCCAAAACAAGTCGGGCTCCTCCTGCGCGGCCACTTGCGCCTACACCATCTCAAGGCCGATTCGGTGGTACTTCCACAGGTCGTGGAGCGTTTGGCAGATCAGTGACCTTCGAACAACAAGATGACCTGAATTCATCTCGAATGGAGGAGTACGAAGAGTACGAGGAGGAGGGCGAGGACATGGAGCAAGGAGATGAAACCTTGGATGGAGAATACGAGGAGGACATGGAGGAAGATCACCCCGAGGAGGAACTTGATCTCAACAGAAGAGAACCATCAACCCGACTGAGTTTCCTTGATTCCAGTTACGAGAACCCATTTTCTGCGCCTGCGCCTGCGCCGGTCACCGGCCTTGGCCAGGCACGCAAGCCCATCTATTCCAACCCTACGGAGGCGAAACGCCCAAAGCTCAATGAAGCGTGGGCCAATCGATCGCCGCTGCGCAAGACCACATTGTCACCGAAGAAGGCGTCGGCGATGCCCTCCATCATCCAGAACATGGCTTCTAGAATCCGTCTGGCCTCGGTTGACGAGCCCGGTGACATGATTTTTGGCACAGAAGAGACACTTTACCGTCTTTACGATGTGGTCAACAATGAGGAAATGCGGCATGTCGATGTCGATGCCAGTCTAGCCCACACTGTCAACAGGCTTGTCAGTTCATGGGACAGCTGCGCCGACCGCAGTGGTATCGCAAGACCCTACGGATTCACGACGAGTATTGGCCCAGGCGAGCAGGCTCCGCCACTTGTCAAAGCAAGTTTTTTGGCTTCGCTCCTGCTTGAGATTCATCATCCATCTCGTGGCTCTGCACCTATCGCTAGCAACTCGAATCCCCTTGCTCACATGGCACCCAACGGCATGGTGAAAGCGATTCAACGTGCAAGCGTCGCGACCCCGCTTCCCCAGATCTTGCTCGATTGGCTAAATGCCAATCACGCATCGCATGCCAAGGATTTGCAAGCACTGCGACACGTGGAGCCTAATTCGACCGCTTCATCGAATTTCTGGGACATTGTCAATGCCGCGGTTCTGCGGGGCCGGTTTGTCGAGGCTGCTGATATCCTGCGCTCTGCGGATTTCAACTATGCCCGGTCCGCGCTTGAAGATGGCTTGCCTCAGCCTGGCTACCGTGGCATACAGCTTCAAAATATCCAGCGCTGTGTCAACAGAGCACTCGACATACTGGACTCGTGCCCCGGCTTCCGAGATGATGATTGGGACCTTACTGGAAATGATTGGATTGATTACCGCAAGAACGTGCTTTCTGCTGTTCACGATCTGGAAGAATTCGCCGAGGGTGATGAGCGTGACCAGGCCGAGCTACCTTCGCAGAACCATCGATTCCAAGCCATCAATTTCGGCATGGGCGGCTTTGGTCAAGCTCCATCACAAGCTCAGAATGGAATCAGCTTTACCCAGTCCGCTCGTATGGCTGAGAGTCGTGTGCCCTGGACTATCTATCAAAGCCTGCGGTTGTTGTACCGAATTATACTCGGTGACGCCGCTGCTATCAAAAATACTGCGCAGGATTGGGTTGAGGCAACTATCTGTCTGACTGCGTGGTGGGACGGGGAAGACGACGAGGGCACGTTCCGCGCTAGTACTTCCAGCGCAGACTTCCAACGCTCCCGAGGAGCCCGGAGTCACATGCGTGGTGTGGACCGCAATCTTCGTGATGCATACCTGCGACGCTTGGATTTGGCGTTCAGCAGTGCCACAAATGAAAATTCTGACGATGCTAATTTCCGGGTGAATACTATGAACAGCTTGGAGGTTGGGCTTGCCTCTGTGTTTGAAGGAAATGTACAAGGTGTTCTTAGACTTCTTGAAACATGGTCCCTTTGTATCACGTCCGCCATTACTGAGGTTGCTCATATTGGCGGATGGCTCCAGGACGGCGGCTCCCAGAAGGTCTCTGGGTTGAATGAGAATGATCTGATGGTGTTGTCATACGGGCAAGGAAACGCTTCTTCCTCCCTTGGTCTCACCCGAGACGAAGCTCTGCGGGACTATGCTCTGGGATTGTATGAACGCGGCTTTGTCGAAAATGAGTCTTTGAAGCGGGACGGCTGGGAGCTTGCTCTTGAGGTGCTCTCTCGAATGCACGACGCGGTGATGATGAAGAAGGCAGTCTCAGAAATTGTCGAAAAATTGCCACTGGACAATCTCGAACAGCTCGACAAGTTGGTCATTCTTTGCTCAGACCTGGGGTTGGAAGAGCAAGGTCGAAAGATTGCCGAGGTACGTTGACGTGGTGCTGTTCATCTTCTCGGGTTGTTGCTGATTTTGCTTCCAGCGCTTTGGCGATCAAACGACCGATACCTCGGAAAAGTATGGTCTCGCGCTTGTCAGCTATGCCCGCGCGCACAATCGTCGTAAGGTTCGCGCCGTTGTTGAATTGCTGATCTCTTTCAGTCTGGTGCAGTCGCGGGCATACCCTGCTGCGGCTGATATGGATGAAGAGCTTCGATCCTTGCTCCAGGACCCCAAGACATGTCTTTCGACAATTGCCTCGGTTAACGAGGAAGCAGCCCGCATTCTTCAGTTCTATCTCAGTGGTTATGCGACTCTTCGTCGCTTCTACGAGATCCGGGACGAGGCTTTGGGGCTCGAGGAAGGCCAGCAACCGCGATTCAAACCGCTTGCTCGCCGTCGCGCTGCCGCCAAGGCCCTTGCCGCAGTCATCAGCAGTGCCGCCGACAACATCTATGGCGGATTGTTCGATCCAGACCGTGACTCTGCCGTGCAGGTTGATGGATTAATGGCGCTTTTGGGCGAGGCGTTAGTGTTTGTCAACCGTAAGTTTTACCCATGTCACAGCGATACTTCTTCGCTATCCTTGATCCCACGTATTGATTCGTTTTCTACAGAGCCGTCTCCAGTTCTCTCCATCTCGCAACAATTTACCATTTTGTCGGCCATTGAAGATCTCGAGACCGTTACTCCACGGGTGTATGCTCAGTGCGAGGAGTGTTTCCAGTCTACTCTCCTGTCTGCCAACACTGCCGGCACCACCACTTCCCCGCCTTCGCCTCACTCTCTCCTCAAGAAGTCTGTTTCTGCACTCTCCGCGTCCACATTCTCCATCATCGGCTCCGACATTCTCGGATCCGCTCGAACTCAATCTGCCTCTGGCTCAGGGCACGAGTCACCTATGAACTCCGGCGTGCTGGTTCCACAACCCGGCGACAAGGGAGCCGATTCGGCCCGAGGCTGGGACTGGCGAGTTGGTCTGCCTGAGGGTACTCGTGGTGAGGACGTGCTCCGGATGCTGCGCCTGGGCTTAGCGCGTGGGTTGAGCACCGGCGCTTTGGGTTCTGTGTGAGCTATGCGCGGGGTTCTTTGAGGTCAATACAAATTCTTTGCAGCGCGAATGGGAAGGGGGAACCAGGCGCATGTATTAATTTCTTGGGGGCGTTGGCTCTGTCTTTGCATTGTTACATGTACTCGTGTATTCTTTTTCCCCCTGTCTAGTCTACACCATATCATAAATCAATTGAGAAGGAACGCCGTTGGCATGCAAAAGAAACAAAGAATCTATCCAACGCCGATAGTGCAGGCCTGGCATGGCAACCTTTTTTCCGGCGGCAAACACGAGTTCCCGACGCGATGCAATTAGAACTTCGTCTCTAAAGAAAACGGAAGAACTCCGCGCACAACTAGGAGCACCCAATCAACATCCTCTCCCAGGGTCTCAACCTCACATTGGAAATTACACACGCAGTGCCTCTCTAGTCTACACGGATCAAGCTTACGGGTCGGCGCAGATGCCCTGGAATCGATCCTCGCAACTAACGGCATGCCAGCTGAAGCAGCGTTTCATAAATGCAGCTAACGACCCCATCGCTCGCTTTCACATTGCTTGTTTTGCGCCACAAACCTACCAGGCAGCAGGCCCAGGTCTGGCCCGACAAGCCCCTGCTTGTCACGTTTGAGACATGATCGACCTCGATCCAGTTCCAAGTGCCGGCGCATATTGCGCCAGGATGACCATGAGACCTCGTTGGTGGCCGTATCTTGGGTCCGTTGGGGGCTTGCAGCCCCGAGTCACGGCCGAGGTATGTGGAAGCAAGTATGTCAGTTTGAAAAGATCCCTAGAATCAATGGTCTGCTGACTGCCAGCAGCTGAATTGCGGCCTCTGTGTCGGTCTGGATTTAGCATTGGACGCGGACGTCCTGTGTTGATGTTCGGTAGATTGGAAGAGCTCAGTCAGCACAACCTCGTCTCGTAGTGAATGATATTCATTGGCCTGCTTGTGATCGGGATGGACTTGGGCGCTGCATGGATCTCCATTCCAGCAGTCAGCGTACGGAGACCAACTATTTCCTGACGTCTTCGGGTTATCTGTCACGCATGAGTAACACCTGTCGGAAGCCTAAGCAGTGGTTCGTCGTATGTACTATGTAGTAGTGCCAGGACTCTCAGGAGTCAGAACTCAGAACAACTGCCATACTTTCTGAATGGAGACAGAACGGGGAAAGCGAGGCGCAGCACTCCCAATCTGGACAGCCTAAGGACACCCCTCCCAATCCCCGTAAGTACGGGGTACTTGCGCCCGGTGCCGGAAGCCGAGGCTTGGACATCGCGGTACTAAGCTCCATCGCGACATGTACCTCAGAGTAGACAAGAGACGCGATCAATGCCATGACAGACTTCATATTGAGATTCTGCCTCCATAGCTCGATATTTTCATCAGGAGGAACAGGATTGCGTACCTCCTATTTCGTTGGAAGAACGAAAAAGAAGCGTCAGAGATAGTAGTTGAGTAGTAAGTACTACCTGTACTCCTGGAGAGTGTAGAATCATTAAAGTGACCGGCTCTCCGAGGCGCAGCATCTCAAGGCCATATTTCCGCTCTCCGCTATTTTCGGCTTTAGCGTAGTTGCCGTCTTGCTGAGGGAACTCATTCTTCCGTTAGGCAAGTCTGCCTTCCTCTCAGCCTCACTCCATGTGGCCCGGGGCGTGGCTGCGCGCCCGGTCCACTTGCTGCGACAAAGGCAAAAGGGTGACCAGAGCTCGTCATGATGTGCAGCTGCAGCCACATTCCAGGTCCACACCGACTCGCCCTGCCAAAGATCCCCGGGATTTCGCATGCTTGAACTATAGTTCCAGGGTGTCTTCACCGTCTCTCCGGCCTGGTCTTCTGGCTCATGCATGGTCAACGGCTGGCGTGCTTTAGCTCCGGTTGACCGTCTCTAATGCGGGATACTTGAGCGTCGTGTAGGGCTGCATGGCGGCTCCCTTGGCTTGCAAGATACGGTCTGCATTTCGTCTCACTTGAGCTCTTGACTCATTTCTTGACTTAACGGGCGCAGATTCTCCGCTGCTGCCTACCGTTAGTGAGGTCTGTAGGGAAAGGGCGGGCCATGGTCATTGCTTTTTGATCTGCATGGGCGAGAATTGAGTATCCCGCATAGGGCACATTATAGACGGATTGGAGGTGCCCGGGCAGTAAGAAAATGCTGTGAATTGCATGATTTTTCCTGATGGACGATGTCTGTGGGAGAAGTTTTCATCTGATGTGTACATTACCAACGGTACTGAGCTGATGCTCGTTGCTACAGTAAGGCAGGTCGACATTGTTTATAGACAACTAGCGAATTGAGTCCGTGACTCCCGTCCGACTTGATAACTTCCAATGTACGACGTGAGAGACTAGAATACTCTACTTGTCAGTAGTTGTCACCTCAGTGCATGGCCGACTTGGGCCCTCTCAGTCGCTGCTTGACCGTGTCCAGATAGGGACCCACTACCGAGTCTACGGACTATCCGCGAGCCTGCAGCAAGCCCGAGTCCAGCCCCAAAACCCCCCCCACGATGCATGAAGGCATGACGCACCAGTCACGAGGAGTGGGGACTGGAGACTACTATCTCGAGGTGTCCGTGATTGCTGCGTTCACTGACCCTGATTCCAAAACCTTGGCTCGGAGTCATCTTCAGCTCTCATCTGTCAATGTCTGCAGTCGCAGAGCGGTGGAAAGTCAACTCTTGACTCCATCGGTCTTGTCCGAAAGTGGAGCCTTGGCCCTGCTTTGTGAATTGTGGCCTTGGGTGTCCACCGTCCACCGTCCACCGTAGGGCTGGACGTTGCGAGATACAGCTCGATGATCCCAGTGTGTTTTGGGTGAGACTGTGGTATCGATGCTAGAATCCGGGCAATTCTCTTTTGGAAATGGTAAAAATAGGGCGATTTTCTCCATCGAAGTTGAGTACTCGGGCACGCGAGGGTAGGCATAATCCAGCTGATGGGGCATATATAGTCTCAGCAAGAGACCACAGATCGTGGAAGACCTTCCTTCCTTCACATCACCGTCACTCTTTGATTCGGCACAACCATCACTCTGGACAGGCTCCTTGGTGTCTTTCCTTTCTCCAAGTCCAGTTCTTCTTTGCGTTTTATGAGATACACACGATATATCCTGTCCTATATCCCATTGAGCGCTGTTTTTGCTCCCTTTCGCACCATCCGATTACAACTACAACAAGCGCCCTCCAGGTTCACTTCTGGACATTTCCGTTCCTCATCCGCAACCCTCTTCCGTCACGGTACGCCAGAAATAATCCCACTCGTTCTCAGTCCGCTGCCGCTCTCACAATGTGCTACAAAGTCGTCGAACGTTACTCCGTCTGCAAATGCATCTACTTTCAACATTCAATCGACCCATGCACCGCTTACGGTCAACGCGGTCACTCGATTCAGGAAAAGACCGTACTTGTCGGGTATGTCTGCTCGCGCCATTCCTCTCGAGCCTCCAATGCTGGTCATGGACCGGACTCGGGATATGCCAGCAACAAGGGCTCCTATCGGTAGGAGCCTATACGAACGAGGCCACTCAGGATATTGTTCCACTGTCTACGGAATAGACTCTGCAATGACTGAGTATTGTGAGAGTGATGAATGAGCCGAATTCAACGATAGTTGATGTTTCATGGGGAAAACGAAGGAACGAACAGACGAGCAACTTACTTTACTTCACGTTTGGCTGTGCCGGGTGGACAGGTCTCCACTAAAGTGAAATAACCGCTAAGCCACTTATCACAATGACGACGATCATGGAGAATGATCGATATGACCCTGCATACACGCCCTCGTTGCTTTCATGTTCTGTCAGACTCGACCTTGTCTGCAAAGATTGGACTCAAGCTTTGGAGGTCCGGCTACTCTGTCAGTACTGGTTACTGGAAGGTGTTTTTCCTGGCGAACGACAACTCTCCCTGGCATGCTGAGCCACGATCTTGATAACTCAATCATTCTTTCCAAGAGTCGGACTCCTACTATGAGTACTGCCTGGTGCAGACTCGCGCAGTATTGGTGACACTTCGGAGAAACGGGGCTGTTGATGACTTGACAAGAACTTGTGACAGAATGGCGAGAGTAATCATTGACGGAACGGCGAGGAATTGGTGATTCAGAACAGCACTCGTTCATACTAAGATTCTGGAGAGACGAATCGTGTACGATAACTATTCGTTCCTTTGCAAATCTGGTTTTGTTGTAGCTTCGGTGTCTGCGTCAGACTCTTTTGTAGTCAGTCGATATCTGCGAGCTTAAAAGAATCAGTACGTCTGTCAAATGATTTTTAAGTGAATGTATGTTACGGGTATACCTGTTCACCCTATGGCCGTAAGCGGAACCTACTGCCCGCGGCTCATTTGGTCTCTCGAGGTAATCAGGGCAGATATATGGACCGAAGCAACGATATTCCTAATAGTCAAAGACCTAATGAAGCCGTTGCGTCTGTCCTCCGGGCTCACTGATTCCCCAATGGACACTGCTAGCTATCGAAGAAAACCTTTGCCAATAACTAAAACATTCACGTCGCCCAAGTAAACGACACCGGGATGGACAGTCACGTGGCTTCCATCGTCTCCAACGAACTGACTTCCATGTAGCATCTTTCTCGCCCTCTCGCTCCTTGAAACTCATGCCTTCTCCCCACTACATGATCCCTGAATATCTCATACTATACCTGCTCGTGTGACATGTGATACCACCGTCTCACCGCAGTCCGCAGCCTAGATACAATCTCTCCTAGCCAGTCAATCTCACACCCATCCCTCATATGATGATGCTACACCTACTGTATCCATCCACCTGCCAGCAGACAGCAATACCCTAGAGACGGAAATGAATATCGCGAATGGCAAATGCTTGCGCGGTGTTATAGTGAGTTCTGGCTATTCCACTGACAAGGTTGACTTGACTCAAAATTGTATAGATTGGGGCCGCATTCACAGATGACGCTTCCTGGAACTGCGTTTCAATCGTTGACGGATGCCGCTGGCAGGAATCTTGTCACCGAGGTATCCTTGCTGAGATTTTCGGGGTCTAGCGCGCTACAATGTGTTTGGGGCGACTGCAATGGGGGTCCCGGGGGACGTTGCTCGAAGGATGAAGTTGAGGTCACTAGAAGTACCTCTACGACAGGATATTCCTATTGAACTAGTCACAAGTCGCCCTGTTGCACAAGCATAAGCTCTGACTCTACTTTTGACAAGTGTGGTGAGTTTTTGAGCCCAACGAAAAGTCTGAACTGGTGGTAGGTGAGCCCTGGTGACTTTGACCTCTTCAGAGAATTGGTTGGCTCAGCACCTCTCTGTTCCACTGCAGGCATTCTTGTCACCCCTTTGGTGTTCTTCACATCAGCTTCCTGTCCCGCGGATCACCCGAATAAGCAGACGATCTCGAGATATGATTCTGGAGGCGAACAACCATGTCTGTACGATGGCGACTTCAAGTCCTTCTGCTGTGGAGATCCGAGTAAGCCTTCCAAGTCTTTCTGGTATGTCTGACTTGAGCAAGCATTAACTGACCGTCTCCCCTTCTTCAACATAGACCCTTGGGTCAACAGCAATTATGCTTGGCACCATGAGACGGCTTATATTCGGACGGGCCTGGGCCGAGTCAGGCCTTTCCTTCGTCCTCGGGCACAATGCTCTTGAGCCACTGTTCGGGCCGAGTTGCAGGGGTGAATGGCCAAGTGGTCAAATGCCTGTCGCGGCGTGGGTTAGCTTGGGATTCGAGGTTTTTGATAGTGTATCGACTGATTCAGTCTTTCTTCAGGGACGGTACATACTCGTGCTACTGTTGGAATTATCCAAACGCTCCAGCTGTAGATCTCGGTCTTTTCTCTAGACCGATGCTATGGATCGGTAACAGGACGGTCAAACAGACCCTCAATACGCGAGAACGACTTCCTGCCCCCGGAGATATATCATTTTATCCATCACCACCCGGCACTCCAGGTTCAGTAGCTCTCCTGATCCCGACAACAGCGGGTGCAGTCTTGATCTACAATCTAAGGAGTTAGGTAATGACTGCTCACTCTATGGACTCACTCCAATTTCTACGACGAAGCGCGGTCTGGACTCACCCGACTGACCCATGCGGATATCAAGAGATGGGAAGTAAATGAGCTGCAGTAACACCGACCTCATTAGGGACGATCATTCCAACCGGTGCATCCTCCGAACGAATAAGACGAAGGGTGTCCTGCTCTCGAGTTTTGTAGTACGGCCCGACAAACGCAGCCGCAGGACAGAGCTACGTAGCAAACTCCGCCAGGCAACTTACGATCAGAGGGTATGCTCAGTTGCTGATATTAGTGTTGCCTGTGATTGACTTCCCCAAAACAGGAGAAATGGAACACTTCACGACTAGAGGGCGTTAGCAGCATTTTTACATGACCAATGGCCTCTTACCAAGCCATTTTGCTCCATACCATACTTTCGATCCTGACGCAGACGGACGGCATCGTCGATCTGAACCTGAAGGTTTCCGTCTCTGGTACCGACTTATCACTCTTCGAATCACTTTTTGATAGTCGTCGAAGACCTGGCATGTTTCTCTATGCGAGGACGCTTTTCAAGTTCAAAGGGACCGTTGCCTTCGCAACGAGACGTCCCATCCGGCCCATTTTGTGCAACTAAGTATCGATAAAGTCAAGCGTTTTTCTCCGGCGCTATACAGGCTCTTCTCAAGACCGGGCGGAGACCCTGCCGAAGAAAACCGGCACCTGTTGCGCGCGAGTGAGCTCAAATGCCCGCCTCCGAGCAATAATGCATTGGAAAATTCTGTCGAAAGAGACGAATGGGAAGCAAGCGCCACAGACGAGACAGGGATCGTCCTCAAAGATGACCTTCACGCAGAGTGGATATCAAAGTATACCGATGTTACTGATGTACTTCGCTTCTAAGATCTCATGTTTTGGTCGCGAAGAGGCCCAGCTTCGCAATGGTAGGATTCGGGTCGCTGCGATAAAACCAAACCTCGGCAGCTATATCCATCGAAAATTGAAGGACGTCCAAAGGCAGAGCCTGAACCGGGTACACATTGCGAAGGGAACTGTTGAGTACCCGCCTCATAGATCACCATATCTGCAAGAACCAAGTCATTGGTGCCAGGTGCCGGAGGAGTATCGGGGACAGCACATTCAGTCTTCCAGGCGATGGACGAGGCCATGGCCCGATCTGACTACAAGTCAGGAATTGGGCGATTGTACACGACTCGAAAGAAGCCAGGTTGTGGTGTCCGGCTCAAAGCGACTCCAATATGATGCCGGTCCATTCATTCTCCGGCCGGCGTCCATTCCATACATGACTTCTGAAGCTCCACGGTACTTTCTTTTGACGGCAGCAGAGTAGTTCGGTTAGCCGTGTGTACCGCGACTTCAGGCGTGTGATCTCTCACCGAGTGAATCCGGATAAGCCGAGCCGCCCGGATGACCCATTCTCGATCGCAAAGGCCGGTGCAACATGAAGCACTCGTTAAAGCACTGCCACGCCGGAGCTTCTCTGAAACTGTTTCCAATCTCATCATTCTTGCCCCTGGATACTTGGAATTGCTGTCGAAATGCTGCCGGAAGCGCCTCTCACCTTTCAGTACAAGGAGGCTGAAGGAAGCAAGATCACTACCGATGTTTACCTCCCTCCCCGCGCGGATTCTCCGCAGAAATACCCAGTTGGTCAGTCGGCTCTCACTCCACAATCATCCGGTTGATGCCATATAGCGTGACTGTTCTTCTACCGATCAAATTGAAAGATACCCTATTTGATTTACGTACTGACTGACAGTGGGCAGTCATTGACATTCATGGCGGTGCCTTCATGCTCGGCCATTCGCGCATGGTGTCTCTACCGCAAGTGAAAGATTGCCTGGAGCGCGGATGGATTGTTCTTGTTCCTAATCATCGGCTTTGTCCTGGCGTCGATCTTCTGAATGGGCCCATGCAAGATATTCGCGATCTCTTGGCATGGGTATATGATGGAAGCCTGGACGCGGCCTTGGGGGACGAGAAGATGTGTCAAGTAGATAAGGAGAACGTCGCTGCTTTTGGGACGTCAAGTGGCGGTACACTCGCATTGGGTCTGGTAAGTGCTCTCCTGCCTTCCGGCGGATGATCCGCACAGCCAGCTAAGCAGTCTGTCTTTTTGATCCATGGCTGATACTGTCTACGCAGGGCTTTGATGTCCCCAAGCCTGCCAAAGCGATTCTCTCCTTATATGGCGCTGTGCACTTCAACGACCCGTATTGGACAAAGCCCCTTCCTCATGTGGGCGCGAAGCTTCCTCCGGGTTTATCAGACGCGTTTTTGAACCGCATTTATGACGAACGGCCTGTTCCAACAGACAGCTCAGTCTCTCTTGAGGGACAGACCGAGTCAGGCGTCTCCAAAGGTCCAGATTTCTCGCGGCCACGCGACGCATTTGCGTTCACGCAGATTGCCTCTGGCACGGTGCTTTCGGCAATCTATCCGCAGTCCAAGACAGTCGATCGGACTTTTCAAAAGGTTGATCCAGTTCAGAATGTCACGCCTGGGTTTCCGCCAACCTGGATCGTGCATGGACAAGCAGATACAATGGTACCTATTGACTTGAGTCGGGAGTTGCTCAGCAACTTGAAAAAGGCAGGCATTCAGTGCGGTATGACGGAAGTGCCGAATGAGGAGCACACGTTCGCTGCGACGATGAAGGTTGGGTCGGAAACTTGGTGCTTGCAACGGAAGGGATTTGACTTTCTCGAGGGAATCATCGGAAAGGGGCCCACGTCAGGCTGATCATGAGTGCTTTGGCCGAGTGCATTGTACATAGCAGTCAACCCGTCCGCAATCCGGGACTGGAATCTGGAGGGAATTGCACCGACTGTGCGCTACTTGGGAAATGCTTTAAATTGCATTTTGAGACTACAGGCATGCTTTCGGCAATCGTCAGGTGGGGAGATCTCTGTCAGTTGAGCTCTCTTTGTCTTCATCGTTCTGAATCACGAAAGGAACGGTGGGGACCATATGCCCGGTAGTCTATCTAGAGCTCATGGACTCCCTCAGAAAGCCCCTAATCAGTATTCCCCGGCATAATGTAAAACCCTGCCGGTCCGGTTTCTCATCATATTCAATCAATATTTTTGTTCCCGCGTCGCGAACACAGATGATATTCAGGGCAAGCAATACGTAGATTTAGTAACCCTTTGTTTGCGCGGTGTCTTCACATCGCAGTATCGCCAGGATCCAAGAAAGGCATACCCTCAGTCTGCGCGTTCAGTCTTGAAATATCCGGCCAAAACTCTCCAGACTCCCACCCCAGATATTCCCACATCGACTCGGACCAACCATTCCCGATCCCAGCGTTCATGCGATCAGCCACCGATTCAGGGCCCACGCCAGGAGGATTACTCAAGGAATTCATGAAGGGAAAGTCTTGCGCACCGATCTGGCTTGCGCTTGCATCAAAGGCCTCCCCGCCCGGAGTTTGTAGGTTGGCTTCGAGGATGCGCGAGATGACCTCTCGCGATCGCTCAGCCGTATGTCCGTATAGTTTGAGTCGGTCAAGTGTGAGAATAGCCGTCTCGACTTGTGCCTTGCAGTCCTCGGCCAGGCCTGGAGAGACCTCGTGTGCAGAATTCAGAGAAAGACATACGAGCGGAACCATGGTGGCCTGGAAAAGCAACCAAACGGCGTTCCAGCCGATCATGTTGTTCATTGGAGAAGTAATGGAGATATCATGGATGCAGGATTTTGCAATCTCGTGACATCTTTCGATGGCAGCGCGCTCTTCAGCGCGGATGGCCATGAAGGGGATTCTGCGAATCGCGTAGTTGAGAAGTGTCGGTCGGTATAGAAGCATGCGTTGATTGAAGAATCGCCATCGCATGACGGTACGCACCGTGTAGATGTTCTTGGGGCATGGCTCGTAGTCCTTGAGAATAGGTGGCAGGTTATTCCACCATTGCACCAGCTGCGAGTCAATGTCGAAGATTTCGGCATATTTGATGGTGGGTAGTGATGCAAGCAAGGCGTGTATTTTCGTGGCGATGCGGACAAATTGGACATTTTCCGTCAAGGCCAGGATTTTGGTGTAATTTTCCTGTCGGTCCAACTTCCGGTTAGATATTCATTCACCTAGGGAATGGTTTCCATGCTGTATAGAATGCAATACTAACCTTGTCGAGGAGGTTTGGAAGGTTGACCGTGATCCCAGGGCCGAAACAGTCCATGCTCGGACGGCCGAGTGTCTCCAGGCCCCAGATCTCCAAGCAACAGAGTGACCACCAGATGCGGCGCTTTCCTTCTTGCGCGAATGACTTGGACGGGTTGACGGACAGCTGATTGTCATATGGCTCCCGCTGTAGACCCAAAGTCATCGCCATGCGCAGGGCCGCCCCCATTAAAGAATATCCCAGATTAGGCTGGCTGATATAGTGGCAATACCAGCCGCCCATGAGTCCCAGAGCCTGCGTCACTTCCAGACTTGGTGTCCCCAAGGAGCTCAAATTCAACTGGTTCATTGCACGCTGGAAATATGTGTGGTGCATCTGGTTGTCCGCGCCTGATCCAGACGCCGCGATATTCCCCAACGCCAGCACGATATTCAGCAGCGAGAGCCAGCGATTATCTCTCCTTTGGCCATTCACATAAGTCTGGCGAAAGTTCTCTTCGTCTATCAGTGGTGCAAACGGGTGAAAGTCGGTAAAGTACGCATTCAGCATATCTATCTCGGTTGGCGCTGGACAGGATACAGGTGGAGCTAAAGGTTGCGGTGGCACTTCGCTTTGCTGATCGTTTTCCTTGTTTGAAGGTAGTGAGAAATAGGCTTCAAACTCTGGATGTAGCCAGGCAATGACCTTCAATGCGGCCTGGATAGAAGATACTCCAAGGTAAGAAGTTGGGTTGCGGTTCGTCAATGACAAAGCATTGACGTCGTCTGAGATGTGACCTATTGAGTCCGAAGTACCGGAACTCTGACTTTCTTCTAATGCTTCTCCGGGGATGGAATGCAGAGACTCCAGGTCAGGTCGCTCCATTGATATTGTCGATGCTTTGGTCCCCACTGACGGATTGTTAGCTGGAGAGTCTTGAGGCTGTGAGTACTGGGATATATCAAGAGACATTAGAGCCAGAAGCTCTTCTCTAGACATGTGCGCGATCGTTTCTGGAGATTTGTCAGGAAAGAGCCTCGCCAACGTGCTTCGGTAGTCGCTTGAAGCCGCTGTTGCCTTGTCTGACTGAGTATTCGAGTGACTATTCATCTTCAATCAGCTTCACGTCCATGTCCAGACAGACGTATTCGGACTCTGTGGAAATTGGCGCGCGATGTACCTTGGAGAGCTCTGAGACTCTTGACGGTCCGGATACGAACATTGTTCAGGTTTTCTATACCATCGGCAGGCCTCGCATGGTTTTTGGCCATCGCATTTGATTTTCCGATGACGACAAGATGCACAGGCTCTTGGCTGAGAGCCTCGACGACTCGTCCGGGAGTTCTTCTTCGAGTGCTTGGGATTACGCGGGCTTTTGTCACTCTTTTGAGAGGACTCGAAAGTGAGAAACATCTTGACTTTGAAAGCCAATGCTCACTTCTCTCAAGGCACACGGCGGTGAACCCCGCCAAACTCGGGGTTGCGACTAGGTGAAGCAGGCACTCGAGGAGAAGACCGCTCTTCATGAAGAATTCCCCCGGGGTCTAGGATCGCTCTTCCCCAGATTTTCAAAAAAAAGAGAGGGGATGATCGGCTAGATGCAGCTCGTCATGGACCATTTGCAGACCTTGAGGTCAAAGCACACCGCCTGACATATCCGTCGGGGTTCATATCAGTTTGTCGGGTCTGCTTGATGTTTTCATGGGTCCATTGATACGTAATGGGACCGTTCGAGACCTCGTGGAATCTGCTACTGACAGTCACCGAAAGCTGGCAGATGTAGAGTCAGACAGAGATGAGAACGAGGTTCAGATTCGTATGATCCGTACCTACCCTGTCATTCTGGTGGCGCCAGATTGCAATGGTTGACGAATCATTACAAAAATATCAAGAGAAGCTATGCGACGAAGCATCAAATTATCGCGGACATGCAGCCAGTTCTTCACCATCTCCGTGTCATTTCGGGACTTTGACTTTCCCCGCATGCACTAGGCCCAATCGGGCCGACGGGAGGCGGAGGAAGAGCCATCCCCTCCGTGGACGGAGAAGCGGAAAAGCCGAGAGTCCGCTTTGTTCTCTGCCCGGCCGTCCTCACGTGCGTTTGTACCATGTGCCTGTATCATGTGACAATGCTTCGATCCATATCAGACGTCTATCAACGATGTGATTGCTGCATCTGAACCATCCCGAGTATCTATTAGTAGTATGGCTTAGTCGCATCACAAGGCCAAGGCCTGCCGTCTTCCATTTATCGCTACCGAAGCGAAATATTTGAAATGAAGAGTTCGCTTGCCGATGTTACATAACCAAGAGTAACCGCCGATTTTGCCTACGGTCTAGTCAACCCTCCAAGGACTCGGTGTTGTGTGTCGTATGTGTTGCAATTCATGAAAGTGCTGATGGCGATGTATGTCTACTCACTGACAATAAGAATACTACATAGTACGCAGTACGTTTTACTAACTTGCGCCAAGTGAGACTCCTACGTCTGTTGTTTTTCAACAGTGAATGTCTGGGCCTTCGGCTGCTGCTTGAACAGCCCTGAGATTGAGGCGAGACCTTGTTCGATAGTGCTCTTCCAAACGGGGTTTTTGCAGACAATACTGATCAAACTGTATATATTAGAGATTGAGCATCAGCAACAAAAGAACTTCTGGGCCTATCAACAAAAATCAAAAAGAAACTGTGCATCATCCGTGAATCGAACACGGGCCTCGTCGATGGCAACGACGAATTCTACCACTAGACCAATGATGCGAAGCCGAAGAGGCGATGGAATCGCTGATTGGCTACTTATACTCCAAATGTCTGAATTGATATCATATTCCAATTTGAACTCTTGGTTGAGAAAGATGAAACAACAAAAAGAAGATGCTTGCATCATCCGTGAATCGAACACGGGCCTCGTCGATGGCAACGACGAATTCTACCACTAGACCAATGATGCGGAAGCAGAGGAGCTTTGAACAGCTGATTGGCTGTCATGAAATGCTTGATCGGATCTTGATCTATGAAGGAATACGGATTTCCAGAAAGGAAAGTCGGAAAAAAAGATATATCTTGCATCATCCGTGAATCGAACACGGGCCTCGTCGATGGCAACGACGAATTCTACCACTAGACCAATGATGCAGAAGCCTGGGAGCGTTGAAGTAGCTGATTGGCTGGTGATGGTTGGTAGAGATTGTTTTGATCTCATGATGGAAATGAGAGTTTCCGGGCTCTGATATTGCATCGTCATGTTCATGGAAGCAATTAACAATGTTACGACTGGAATGGAGCCGGGCTGCTCAAGTGGCTTATGTCATGATTCTCAGTACACCTCGAGTCGAGAGTGAAATGAGACATTTTTATCGTTCCTCGTGAGGTCTCTCGATGTAAGAGGAACGTCAAGTCTCGTACCATCTTATCTTTATATGATCTGAAAGGTAGGTAATAAAAATGAGCGTCAAATGCAATCAATCCGTAGCATATCCCACAGTCATGGGAATTGTAGCCCAGAAGTCTCGTGACGAGACCAATATGTCGTGATGACAGCAAGCTCGCGTGTAGATCTTGGAGCTGGTGAAGCTTGACTGTACTCAATGCCCTACCAGAGGAGACCAGGCTGTAGGCGGAAGCCCTCTGATTCAGCTGCATGGCGATGTATCCGCAATGCCTCCGACCTGATCTGCTCGTCCACAGGAAACCAAGATCACCGAATGTACTTTCCGCTTCACAGTCTTTGTGGACCTTCCTGGATAAGTCATACATTAGATTCAAATTGCGATTTCTGAACGTGCTGGTCAATGTGTAAGCATACCTGTACGGGATTCATATGTCGCGTTAGTGGAAGAGAGTCGATTATCATTTCAAGTTGATGCAACAATCGCTCTATCGACACAAGAGTATCTGTTTGAAGCAAATTTATCGATCAGAAAACGCCAAGAGATGGGTTGTAGGTGGGCATGTGATATTCGTCAATATTCCGTGGTTTCTTGGATCTATACCTAGTGATGAGGACTGGAGCTGCAAGGCCTGTGACAGATTGTGAGACAAATGATCGTTTTCATGGTCTGTGATTATAGCCAGACTGGTTTAAGTTAGAACGGGGAAAGAGGAAGCTTGCCATGTGCGGTGACTATAGCCATGGCACTAGCATATAGTTTCTCCAGCACTGTGGCAGACAGTGAGGAGCGATAGCTTCAACCTACTCCCCAGAGAAGGACACGTCTCCTCTTGGTCTGGAGAAAAATCCATGCTCACATGCAAGTGATTATCTCATAACAGAGGCAACAGCACTCGACACGACCATACGGGTACGACTGACGTTTGGCATTCTCCCTCTGTGTCCTCGAATTCCAGTTTCAAGTGACTGTCATGCCCTGCATCTGACCCACTACTTCAATCTACCCTTTCTTTCCATGCGTAATTCAGCGATGCTTGGCCTTATCACGTGGGGGGCCAAAAATGCATATTGATCTGCAGCAGCTTGTAGTTTCAGTGATTCTTTTATTTGCCGATAGCATGCAAAATGGAACTGAGAAGTATTGTAATCATCAAAATCAAGATCGTGGATGGATGGTGGGAGCTGCGAATGGCCCGTCGTGATCGAGGCTCAAACCAACACCTGATCGCTTGTCTTGCCCGGTTTGATATGCTGGAAACTATCCATTGTTACCAATGACGGGGTGATGGGGTTCTTTTGTCCTTGAGAAGCGTTCTAAGAATGAGCATCGCCGCGTGTGCGGATACGCTCTTCGAACGTAAGCGACGCAACAGCATCCATTCGATCAGCATACACTCATACAAAACCGAGTGAAGAGTCACTGCTTGATCCCGTCAAGAAGGTGTGTGTTTCTCCTCTCTTACTTCCCCCGAGTAAGTGAGGAGTAAGTCATGCATGTCTTGCATGTTGCGTCGTCAGAAGAGCATGCGCTGAGCGTATTGCCAGTGCTGCACACGAGGCAAGTAGTGGCTGCCAAGATAGACTTTGAGCTACAGTCAGCCGTCAGCGACTTGACAGAGATTATTGGAAGAGGGGCCCTCCGTATCTTTAGAGAGACCTGCAGGTCGGGAGTTATGTACTCCTCCTGCGGGACAGATTGTCACGGTGAGATGATGGAATTTGGGTGGAACAGGTGCAGAGGCCCTCCAGTCTGTTCATGCGGAAGAATTGGAAGACACGGTCAGGTTGTACCATGCATCTTTGTGAAGGGATGTCCGCGTATCCATTAGGGTTCCCAAGACCGAAGATCATTGTGTTGTCCCCTCGCATAGATTGATTAGCACTCATAATACGAGGCAATCCCAACAGTGTCCCGTCCACGCGAGAGCTGCTTTACTGTTCATTCATCTCACGAGCCCGCACTTTCGCTGTGTGAGCCGTTCAATTTGACCTCAACCTCGCTCATCGGGGACACTTGCATGGTCCATCATCAGTCCGAAAGCCTGTTCTTCCAAGTTCCCAGCCTCTCCGACGAATGACGTTCAGGCGCATCCCAGGATTCTATCAGGCGTCTGTGTTGTGCTTCTTGCATAAGTGCTGACCAGCAACAACAGCGCAGAGTCTCATCCGAACCTTGGACCTCTATTCCGCTTTTCTTGCAGAATGTTGTGAATGCATGCGGCTGATTCGAGGATGGCCCATCGATGTGACCAGCCCGGTTGGTGTGAGTGGAGCTTCATTGTGCATCGGGACTTGGGGATGCAGTGAAGAGAACACCGGCAGGCAAGGTCTGTCGAACCCTTTTTTTGTCTTTTCGTGTGCTGTTCCACGCGATCCACCAGGACCAGATTCATTGGTGCTGCCCGTGTCTTTGGGATGTTGTGGATGGACTGTGAATGATGCTTTTCCATGAGGGCCGGGATGGGTTGATAACTGGATCGAGAGGAGAGCGTCAAACGCGGGCGGGTGATTGGGTTGAAGATGAAGAGGGCGTCCATCACGATGCACCAGCGGAGGCCAATCACACCACGAAAATACCCGCCAATGACTCGGACCATCGGGTCGCCACCAAACTGCAGTCGGACGGCATTCGCAAGTCGATGGCCCATGCTGAATGCTCTGGTCCAGACGGGCGCTGACGGTATTGGGTACCTGTCCAACGCTGCATGGTTGCTGGATCCCTGCAGGTAGACTCTACACCAGCGGATGTCCCCCCGCCATAGTCACGAACACTCGTGGAAACCGAAGGGCTCAGCACTCAGCAGTATCTGCCAGTATGTCACTCAGTACTGGAGGAGGCTAGTAGCACGGCGCCCTTCCGCCGGATACGTCTGCGCCAACGCCTGGACACAACCGATTGCAGATGTTGGTTCCTTAAAAGATCACATAGCCGCCCAGGCAGATTCGCTCTTCCTTCTTCTTTCTTTTCTACAGCGAGTGTTTTGTTGTGTGAGCTGCCCTTTTTTTTCGAGTCTTCCAAATCCTAAGCACTGGTTGCTAGGTCTTGTCTTTTGTTGTTCCTTATTTTTCGATTTACTACTATACTTCACCACTTCAATAATCCGGCCCTCTAAGCCACCACCACCACCCCCAGTTTACCAACACAACCCGAGCTGTGCTCTTTGTGTTGTTCGTTGATTACCTTGTCTATTTCTGCCTCGTGCTGAAGGATTTGTCGACTCGAAATCCTTGTCCTCCCGTCAATAATCACCACAGCAAGTGCCTTCCGCCTCCATTACAACCTTTCGCCGGTCGATTGGGTTGTCTTGCTGTTGTTCTAGCTCTACCAACAAAACTCACGGTTAATCTAATCTCGCTCGAAACTTTTGTCGTTTATTGTTTTTTCTTTCTCACCATTATCACTTCTTGATATACCACCTATATTTCTTCGTCGTCTATTTCATCACATCGATCTTCTTCACCATGGCCGCCGTTCAACTCAAGTTCTCCCTCCGGACCTCGTCCAATGTCAAGACCGTCCACCTGGTCGGTTCCTGGGACAACTACTCTCGCCAACTGCCTCTGTCCGCCGAAGACAAGCCCGGGGCCTGGGTGGGCAAGTTCCGCTTCCAGACCTCCATGCTGCAACTCGGAGGCCGTTACTGGTACTACTACATCATGGATGGCTACCACGTCTCGCACGATCCCGCCGTCGAGTACACGGTCGAGCCCACCACCGGCCGCAAGCTCAACATCCTCGACGTCCCCGGCGGCAAGTCCAGCAGCGGTGCTCGCCCCAGCGGCCCCAAGGCCTCCGCCGGCCGCCGCAGCTCCACCGTCGCCACGGGTCGCGCCCTCTCGCCCTCCAAGATTCACCACCCCAAGCCCAGCAAGCCCTACGCTTCCCGCCACCTGCGCGAGGCCGAGTACGCCCCCACCGTCGACGACCTGACCCGTCGCTTCGCCGGCTCCCGTCTGTCGGACGAGTACTCGTACTCCAACAGCCCGCCGTCCTCGGCTGGATCCTCGCTCTCGTCCCGCTCCTCGGGCTCGACTTCCCCTTCGTCGCTGTCGTCCATGAGCGACCCCCCATTGCAGTGCCGATGTGAGCGCTACGGAATCACCCGCAAGGGTGACCGTGTCAAGTTGGACTGTGGCGGGTCCCGCTGCGGCTACGTCACCGAGTCCAGCGAGGCCAGCTGCTCTGAATCCGAGGACAGTGATGAGGAGTACCGCCGTGCCCGTAGTGCCGTTCGTCGCCAGGGCATCGTTGTCCGCAGATAGATGACTGAAAGCCAGTTGGAACTCTCAATTTTCCCAAGGCTTTGATCAGTTTTTGTTTTTTGGGGGGTGTCTCCCCCAAACATCGACGATCTGGTCAATGCTTTGTTTGCCTCGCCAATTGGGTTTTTTTCCCCCGTCATGCCTCGGTGCGTGCATCGAGGTGATCGAGGGGAATTCGTCCTCGATCAACGCTTGCGTCAACTTTCTTTTTCAGAGCGCCTTGCTTGATGCCGTGCTGTGCAGGTGATGTTATGAATGGAGGAGATGAGACTTGTCTCATCTCTTCCTTGAACCGAAGAAACACAGAAAACCCCCTAAAACAGAATAAAAAAACAACCCTTCAGCCGCGGGTAAGCCGGTCTCACGCCGCGGCAGGGCGGGGACGATAATGAGGTAGATGGGGATGAGTTGTGTCATGTGAGAAGAGGAGAAGAGAGGAGAGAAGAGGAGAGAAGAGGAGAGAAGAGGAGAGAAGAGGAGAGAAGAGGAGAGAAGAGGAGAGAAGAGGAGAGAAGAGGAGAGAAGAG